>LR750104.1:705808-729222 GCA_902729485.2 Mus minutoides | reverse complement strand
TAGAACCAACTAAGTGAACTAAGAAATACTGTTTTCTGCCTCCCTCTTTTTTCCCAGAAGAAAACAGAGTCAGGCCTTAGAGTTTACTTGGTGATAAATGATAGGCGAGTTCTAGGACTGAAAGTAATCTCATTCCCATTTCCCAAGTCTGAACAATGAAGACTGATATGGTCTTTCCCCATCCTATTTTGCTAAATTCCCTTCAGGGGCAAAACACCTTATTAGTCAAGGAGCAACACCTATTAAAACCCTAACAGCCTTAGGAGTCTTCTGTAAAATGGTTCATCTCAGGATTTTTATTTCTGGCATTAAAATTCTTTTAAGGATCCAAAATTCAGGAAAGGCAGGAAAGAAGGAAGGAAGGAAGGAAGGAAGGAAGGAAGGAAGGAAGGAAGGAAGGAAGGAAGAAAGAAAGAAAGAAAGAAAGAAAGAAAGAAAGAAAGAAAGAAAGAAAGAAAGAAAATTTTCATGATTTGATTGATGTCTTCAGGTTCCCAGAACAATGCATTTATGGCTTCTAACTATCTGATGGGGCATTACACTCATAAAGCCTCCTCCCCATGCCTCAGCCTTATCACTGGCAAAAAGAGATGAAAATGGCCTGACTGTTGTGTGACAGAATTTTCCTGGGAATACACAGCACCTCACACACATATCTACTTAACCCAAACAGGGAAGCTACAAAATACTAAAGTACAAATACCACCAAAGTCAAACTTGGTGAACCACTGAGTTTTATTGGGTTAACTTAAAGGAATATGGGTGAGGGGTTACTTACAGGAGCAGAAATGAATCAATGAAGGTTGTATGACCAGCACTGACTGAGCATAGATGACAGCTCACAAAAACTGGGAACCTGCAGGCAGCATAACAGGTTAGAGATTGTTCTTTCCACGTGGTTTATTGTCGGGAACCTCTTTTAGGCAGCTCTCTAGGTCTTTGTTTCTTCCAGGCTGTTCAGCTGGTTTCTGACTCTGCATCTTTGCTCTCTTGAGAATGACTCTGAGCATTTTTATTGCTTATAAACTCTTGGAGTGGGAAATGCCTATGACTCTGGTCCGTTTCAGGGACTCCCTGGAGCTATTTTGAGTTGTTTACTTCCTGTCTTAATGCTCTTCCTTGCAGGATAGAGTAGTGGTTCACTCCACCCTAGAATATTCTTTAGTTTCACTGCATTGTAAACACATGAATTGTTTTACTTTCCTTTGATATCCTCTGTCTCAAGAAGTTTTCCTTCAAAATGGAAGCCACACAACACTGGTCCATCAAAGATGCTGTAGCGGTGAGGGTGAGTTTTGGCTACATTGCTTTCCTCTAACGAAAGATACACACACACATTAGTTTATTTTTAAAGTGCTTTGGCTAACTCAAAGAACTGATTATAATATAATTTTGGCAATCATAAACCTTCCCCTGATACCCTAAGCCCAGTTGGGGAAAATTGGCCCCGCCCAGTCTCTCATGGAATGCTAGCACCTTTATTGATCAATCAAAAACCGATTGGAAGGGCTGGAGAGATAGCTCAGAGGTTAAGAGCACCGATTGCTCTTCCAGAGGTCCTGATTTCAATTACCAGAAACCACATGGTGGCTCACAACCATCTGTAAGGAGATCTAATACCCTCTTCTGGTGTGTCATAGGACAGCTACAGTGTACTCAAAAGCCTAAAATAAATAAATAATTCAAAAAATAAAAAAAGAAATAAAAAAAATGAATTGTGGAAAAAACAAGACAAAAACAAAAACAAAAAAACAATTGGGAACAAGGACCCAATTGCATTTGGACATGCAGATTCTTGATTGAAACAAAGCATTAGAACCAATCTCCAATATTAAGCAAATGTAAAAATGAAAATAATTATGGAATATTAAAGCATTTAATTATTTATGTATGTATCACAATTAGTCATACATTATAAATGATCTAGTTAGATAAAAAGAAATTGAGAAATTTATACCAAGTGCTGCAATATAAACTATAGTTTCTTCTTCAAGACATCTTTCTTCAAAACTTATGCTCTTAAAACTTTGAGGTGTAGTGAGGTGGAAACATGAAAGAGGTTGCAGCAAAGGCAGAGAAAGGGAAATGATACAAGTATATTTTAATTAGAAAAAAATTAATAAGAAGCATTTGCTCTTAAAGAAAGCCTGCTATAGCTACCTGAACACTAATGGCAGTATATTAATGGCTAGACACTAATGACAATGCCTATAAACTCACCTCTTGGGCCTGCCTAGACTACACAAAGAGTTCCAGACCACGACAGTTAAAGATACACTATGTCAAACTAATAAACAAGCAACAAATAACCAGACCATCCAAACCAAACAGCAAAACAAAGGTCTGGTCAGTTTTTAGATTCACAGTAGGACATGTTTTAACTATGAAACTGCCAAGGAGGCAAGACACATTTACAGAAAGTAACTTCAAGGGGTGAGGCTGAATCATGCTTTATGCTGCAGTAGGGCATTTGTAAATACGCTCCCATCTTGCAGAAGAAAGGGTGTTGTTGTTGTTTTTTAAAATCTTGTTTTGTTGTTTCTTCCACATCATAAATTTGAGCTTCTGTGCTGACTACATGACAGGGCAAGAGAGTACAGAATTTCCCCCATCAAGTATTTTTGATGAAGTCATTTTTAGGTTTAACTTTGGTCTGTTTGATGGGAAATCTTTTGGGAACTTATTATAATCACATTTAGGAACCTGAGATCAAGATATTCCACCTAATTCATCTTGCCTTCTGTTAAACTGCCTGCTTTTACAAACTGCCCTCACACCCACCAGCTAACAGCGTACATTGGTTTCTGTTAAACTGCGTGCTTGTGCAAATCTCCTGCTGTAGCTGCTGAATGAGACACCTGATGTGGTCTTTGCCTTTAAAGGCCTCTTCCTCAAAATGCTCAGAGAGATAATTCAGTCCTGAATACCTGAATGCAGTCCCAGCAGACTGAAAGAATTGCTTTCATTTGGCTACAGACTGTGTCTGAGTAGTCCTCTGTGGTAGGCTCTCCATAGCACTATCAGATATAAATGCATTGTGAATACCCCAGTAATAGAAAACATACTCATAAAATCTAAAAGAAATATCTTGTTATTCTGTACTGTATTTCTAACTAACTTTCCACCAGATTTTTTCCCCACTTATATTCCTAGTCCCAGCTAATATACTCTATGTCCTAGACTTCTTTTGTTTATATTACACTTGAAGGAGAACAGATAGAAAACACAATAAAATAGATCTTTTACAAGTTGAAATTTTCATGAAACTTGAAACAGATAGCAGAGACATTCACCACAACTGGTACAGCAGTTACCTTAATGGTTCATTATTTAGAACACATTCCAGCCATGAAGTAACAAAGACTACTTTGCAGAACTTTGTGAACTAGAACTATATATAAATTTTGTTTGGAGCTCTAGGTACCCCTAACATTAATAATTCTATATAATATTAAGCACTTTAGTTTTTAATGATTAATTTATCTTTATATTTATATTTATGCTTAGAAATTATAGAGACTATGTGCATATACACAGGTATAAATAGATATAAAATGTATTTTGTAAATTTATCTGTTTGAACTGATTATAATATAATTTTCTTATGTATTAATAATCTAAAGACTTTCATTTTATATTTGTCTATAGTCAAAATTAAGATATCTGATAAATATATTTAGTATATCCTAAATTGAAAGTTTATGATAATAACCACAAACAATAATAAGCTATAAGTACATAGTTTTAACTTTCAAAAATAATGAAAATTTTCGGGCTATAAAACATCAGAATATTCATGTTTCACTTTTCCATAATGTCAGCTAATGTTTTTTTTTCTTGTTACCAAAATGCATCATTTAAAATATTTTTATATCAACCATTGAGGAGGCAGAGGCAGAGGCAAAGACAGTTTCAGGTTAGCCAGAGATACATAGAGAAATCCTGACTCAAACAAACAAACAGGAAAGAAAAAATATATATTTATTACATTATTTATTTATCATAGTTGTGGTGTGGTGTGTGTGTGTTTGTGTGTGTGTTTGTGTGTGTGTGTGTGTTTGTGTTTGTGTGTGTGTGTGTGTGTGTGTGTATGTGTGTGTGTGTGTGTGTGTGTGTGTGTAAAGCTATTGTGAATGGTATTTATATTTGTGTTTTCATTCTTGGTATATTAGCTAGGTTTCTAGTCAGGTAAAAAGTACAATATAATGAAAAACTTGGGGAGGAAAGAATTTATTCGGCTTACAGTTGAAGTCCTTCAACAAAGAAGGGAAATCAGGATAAGTGCTCCAGGCAGGAACTCAAGCAGAGGCCATGGAACACTGCCTTCTACCTTGACCTCCATGGCTCCCTTAGCCTGCCTTTATATACAGTCCTGGGCCACCTGACCAGGGCTCATCCCACCTATGGTGGGTTGGGCCCTCCCACATGAGTCATTAGTTGGGAACATACGCACAGGTTTGCCTACAGGCCATTTTAGGGAGGCATTTTCTCCAATGAATTTCTTCTTTCTCAGGTTACCCTGGCTCCTGTCAAACTAACAGAAAACCAACCAGCACACTTAGTAAGTTATTTATTGGCTCCTAGGAGGGCTACTAGTTTTTGTATGTTGAATTTTATATCCTATTAGTTTGCCATAAGTATTTATGAATTCTAAGAATATTCTAGAGTCATTAGGGTATTTTAAGTATACTATCTATCTATCTTCAAATGAGATTTATTTTAACATCTTCCTTTCTTATTTGTATCCCTTTCATGCCCTTCTGGTTTCTTAGGCGAATGTTCAACATTAAAGAGGTGAGAGTGGGCATTCTTGCCTCATTCCTGATTTCAAAGAAATTGTTTTTAATTTTTCCCATTGAACTTCTTTTCTGTGCCAGTGAGTTCAAGCTTATTTTCTGTGTTCTCCTTTATCATATTCACAGTATCAGGTCTCACCTTGAAATCTTTGATTCAATTGGAGTTGGGTTTTATACAAAGCTAGAGAAAAAAATTGTTTAATTCTTCTACATGTTACTATTCAGTTTGGACAGTATATTTGTGCCTTTTCCTCTATTATGTATTATGGGTATCTTTGTCAAGAAATAGGTAGATATAAGAATGTGGGATTATATATAGGTCCTCAGTTCTATTTCCATCTTCTGCCTTCTTCAATTTGGTTTTTAGTTGTCCTAAATTTCTCACTGTGCAAAATTCTTCACCTTCCTCCTGGTTATATATACTCTAACAGGGTTTTTTGGTTTGGTTTGGTTAGGTTTGGTTTGGTTTGATTAGGTTTGGTTAGGTTTGGTTGCTTGTTTCTTTTGGCTGTTGTGATTAAATTGTTTCCTGATTTCTTTCTCAGTATGTGTTTTGGTTTTGTATAGGAAAGCTACTAATTTTTGTATGTTGCTGCTAGTTTGTTGAATGTTTATTAGTTGTAGGATATTTCTGATACAGTCTTTGGTATCTTTTATGTATAGAATCATATTGTCTAGAAAAAGGATGCTTTGACTTTTTCTCTCCTATTTGCATCTCCTTCAATGTCTGATTGTTCTGAGTAACACTTCAAGTTCTAGATTGAACAAGCATGAAGAGAGTAGGCATGGTTTTTTTTTTGTTGTTCCTTATTTTATGTTCAAATGATTTGTATATGATTTGTTTTGTTTTCCCCTACTTAGATGATATTAGTTGTAGGCTTCCAGAGTGTTGTCTTTATTATGTTAATATATGTTCTCTGTGTTTATTCTCTAGTGCTTTTATCATGAAGAGATTTTACCGAAGGCCTTTACTATATCTGATAAGATGATTGGGTGGTTTCTGTCCTTAAGTCTATTTATGCCAATAAATATTTAATATTTCTTCCGTGCATGTATATATGTCTAAAAAAGTAAGAGGGGGAGTTGAGGACCATCCTATTGACTGGGGCCACCTCTGAGTACTCAATTGAAATCCACTGAGTGACAAAACCAGAAATTTATATTCAGCAACATTATTAAACTGAATGTATACCAAATAACACAAAGAATTGATACATCCCACTAACACATTACTAACGACCATACATTAGAAAATGAGGAAATAATGTAGAAGATACTATGAAATTATAATTTAGTTACAAGAAATGAAAAGAAGGAGTGGAAAAGAATCTTATAGGGAAGCAGAGTGGAGGCAGAGATTGAGATTAGAGTAGATGTAAAAGATAACAGGCAAAGACTTCCCAATAATGATAAATCACAAAATTGATAAATATAAAAAATAAATATAAATAAAAACATGTGTTTAAGAAAAAAAAACAAACCAATATTCCATTGTGATAAAGTTGAAATATTAGGAAAAATAGCAGAGAAAAAGGAGAAACTCTATAGGTAAAAGCAAGCTTTAAAACTAAAAGAGAAAAAAGACTGCCCAATAATGAAAAATACATAAATAAAATTATATGCATGGAATAAAAAATTAGTTAAAAAACAGAATAAATAAGTTAAAATAGAAAAAAAATACTGTAATACTGTTAAAGTGCAACAAACAGGATAAAAAGATCTTAGGACAAAAGGAAGATAATGAAATACTGGGGTCACTTCTGAGTCTTCTGAAAGTTGAGACTGCTACTTCTAAGCATGGGGTAAGGCAGGGCTGCCTTAGCTGTTCTTTTGATGTTTGCTGATGGTGTTGTACCTATCCAGGCCCAAACTGCATTAAAATTATCATGACTCTTTCTGATCTTTTTTGTATACCTGGATCCTTTCCTGGACACACTTAGATTTGCACTGTGTGGGCTAGAAGTTTATCTCACTCTCTAAACCACCTTGGCTTTTATGCTGTGGGATGATTAAGGTGCTGTGATTTGTGGAGCTCAGTATGGTTTGGCTTTGTTTCCCCACATCACCTTCCAAATCCTCTGTACTTTTCAGTCATCCTAACACTGCCTTTAAGAATTTCTGCATCTCTTTCTCTCTTGGGAATAAAGTCTATTTAATAAATTATGATAATAACGATGACAGTTCTTCCCCCAGCCACACAGAGGCAGCATCTAGTCTGTCCCCCTACAGGAATGCTCTATTTTCACATGAAGTAATGTCCAATAAGCTACCATGACTAAATGCCAGTCATTTGGGGGTAAATCTGATCTTTTGAAAAATGATGGCTTCTTGTATTCATATTTAAAACAAATGCTAGATTTTCACATGGGTGTGTTGGCAACAGAATGGTGGCCACTTATGAGAAAGACACAAGAGTGGAATGCTGTTTTGGCTTTTATGCAGAATACAAAACTGTTCTGACAATGCTAGAACAAAAACTTTAGCCACTTTTTTTTAAAGTTCTAACAATGGATGCACTCTGGAAGGTCAAGTTTCTTTTAATGGTAGTCCACAAAAAGTTGACAATTTATCTCAAAGGGCTCAAAGCTGAAGGTTTGATAAATCATGGCAAAAGCCCAGGGTCATGTATACTTCGCTGGAAAAGAGAAGGTTTGCCTCCATAGAAACCATGGGGGCATTATGCAAGAGGAAAGGAAGTGAGAAGAGCAGATGGTTTTAACAAAAGACTATAGGGACCGATGGCCCTGTGATTGACATTTAAGACCCCACCAAATAACAAAGCTTTCTCATCTCTCCCACTCCTCCGAGACACCCCTTTAGCAGTCTCCTTTTCTTCTTAGTTGGTGTTATTGCGCATTCCTTTAAACAAGTTAAACTTTTACATCTTTTAAAAGGAAAGTAGATATAGTGTGAAGTTCCATGCTCCTGTGAGATTGAATTTCACAATTCAATGCTATCCCTGACCTATTGATTGCTACTTATCATCTGTTAGGAATCCAACTTGTGGTGGACTCTCAAACAAGTTTGTAATTTAGTCTGATCATTTGTTTCCCACTCAATACATCCTGCTACCAAACCCTCTTGCCTGTGTGTGCGATGAGATTTAGAGAGAGAGAGAGAGAGAGAGAGAGAGAGAGAGTGTGTGTGTGTGTGTGTGTGTGTGTGTAAAAGAAGTGTTTAGCATCTCCCTACTCCATCTCCATTGTAACTAAGACAGCACACAGAAGAACCCTGTACCAGGTCCTCACAACTAAATATCATTAGAACTTTTGCATAGTTATTTATTATTTCAATGATTCTCCTATATTCAAACCCTGTCTTACCATCTGTAGAGGGTGAAGATCTTTTTGGTTGTTGTTATTGTTTGTTTGTTTGTTTGTTTGTTTTTTGAGACAGGGTTTCTCTGTATAGCCTGGCTGTCCTGGAACTCACTTTGTAGACCAGGCTGACCTCGAACTCATAAATCCACCTGCCTCTGCCTCCCAAGTGGGTAAAGATTTTTTACTTTGTTTTCTTGTCTATTATGCACGTAAGGACCATGGGTTAATTCAGAAAATATGATGCTTGATAGATGACCTTACTGAGATTTTTCTCCATTTTTAGCTATTTTTAAAGTGATTTATTTGTTTTTAAAAATTAAAAAAATTCTAACTATGTATATGAGTCTATGTGTATGCATATATGCCTACAGGTGCCCTTGTAGGCCAGAATTGGAGATCAGATCTCCTGGCACCAGAATTACAAGTGGATGGCAGAAATTGAATTCTGATTTGCAGGAAGAAAAGCAAATGCTCTGAAACACTGAACCATTTGCCAACTCCTATTTTATTCTTAAACTATGTGCATTGTATGTGCATGTGCATTTGTATTGTGTACGTGAACTGAAGAGTTCATGGAGGCTAGGCAAAGAAATCTGATTCCTGCAGATATGGAAAGTTGTAAGCTGGTTGACATGGGTTCTGGGACTGGAACTCCAGGCCTCTGTAAATAAGCAAGCATTTTGAACTGCTGAGCCATCTCTTTAGTTCCGTTTTTTAACCATTAATTCATATTAGCAACAGGTATGTTATTAACAATTTCACATTCAAAATTCTAATAGATAGATGATAGATAGATAGATAGATAGATAGATAGATAGATAGATAGATGATAGATAGGAATAAATGATAAACTACTTATGGAGCTGAAATATAGCTTACAAATAGGGTGCTTATTTGCTATGCATAAAAATCTAGTTTTCATTCCACTATCACAAGTTAAAAATATATTGAAAAATCTCTCTTCTGACCTTGTAGTCTAAGTATTCCCTTTGTGAGATCAGTTTTTGTTAGTTCGTACATGTACTTTTCTCCTAGTGTGTTGTTAAGCTTTGACATGCCAGGCAGCATCTAGTAACTCACCCGTCTCTTTCCTCCTTTCACTGACAATGAATCCTGAGGAATCTTCCTGTATCAGTAAAATTCAGGGGATTGCCCCTGTGTTTCTCCCCCATACCATCCCTGTCCCTGTCTTCTCTCCCTTTTTCCTTTCCTCTTTCCTTCTTCTTGCCAGGACTGTATGTAGTTCCATTCTATGGTTAAACATAGTTTCAGTGCTCTGTGGAAGAACTATAGGAATATTTCTGCTTTTAAAAATCATAGTGAGCACTCCCACCCTCTGTGCCACTTTCTGAAAGTAAGATAATTCAATACTGTGCATTTCCTGTGATAGGGTTGCTGGCTTACGTGACAAGGGAATTTTGGTAAATTCTAACAAATGCTTTTCATTGCCGTGGCATTTTGTAGCGAACTAGTAATTTTCTACTTTTTCCAATTCCCTTCTCAATCACGTGGGTTTTACTAAAAATTATGTGCAACCACAGCACCATTTTAATGATTCTTTCTTTATGAATGAAATCCAATAAAGTTTGGCCTTAAAACTGAAATCAAGAATATTTTGTTGTAAGTTGACTATTCATGTATTTGCTCTAGTTTTTAAAATCATACGTTGATATCAATCTTCATATGTTCTTTTCACACTACATATTTGGGAATTTGAGAAATGGAATATCTGGGTAAGATGAGCAATTCACCAATGAATACATAAGAAATTCTAAACTTTTGTATTTGCATGTAAAACTCATTTAGAATTGATTACAAAGAATCAGACCCAAACTTCATTTCTATTTTAAAAGATGTCTATGCAACTGAATCAGTGCCATGATCATCACTGCCGAGATAGAAGACGCCACCTTTGATATCTTAGCCACCTTCATTCATTTGAGTCTATATCTACTTTTTCTATTTGGGATTATATCTTTCTTGCATAATGAATGCACATGTTCCTTTCCTAGTCTCAGGGTGCCTTATTTATGGAAGCACTGTGTTTTGTCTTATCATTGTTGACTTTAGTACTAGAGAAGGAACGAAGACACTGACACATGCTTGGTTCATTCCCAAGCTTACACCTTGTTGTAATAACTAATGGAGCCATTCAATTTTTCCAAATTTTCTAGTCATTTTTACTTTGTTTATTCCTAAATAATAACCTCAGGATTAAAATAGAGTAAGTTTCAAGATAATAAGTATGTGCCTCTGAGAATTTTTAAAGAACATTTTTGGTATTATATAAATTTATAAATTAAGCATACAATAATATCAGACATGGAAAATTTCCTGTGAGGAACATGAACTTTTGATTTATTCAGACTTACTGGTCTTCATCAGGAGACTTGTAAAGTATTTGTTCTAAAATCTTCATGTAGCTTTTTACACACTTCTCTTCTGGGTAGTACACAGTTGCAGATATTACTGATATCAGTTATATACTTAGAGATATATCTTAACATGCTAATGAAGGAGAAAAATAATGATTTCTGCTTCCTAAGTTAGTCAACTGACATTCTATAAACTATATGGGTTATCAAGAGAAAGGCATAAGTTTATTCAGTTTTATGTGACAGGATCTCCTTCCTAAGGAAATGACTAGATGTTTTGTATACTAAGTTTAATAAAGATTAGAAACATGTAGGGAAACAAGACCATAAAAAGTATTGAGAGATATGTCAATTTAGAAAGCTCATTTTTCTGTACTTTTTGTGAGAGTTCAGGGAGCATTGCTATACTTATATCCTCAAAACACATAACAATATGCACATTTAAGGAGACAAGAAACGGAAAAGGCAACCTCCCACAGAGTGAGGAGTAGAATGTTTGCCAGTCTTTAATCTGATGGGGGATTCATATCTAGGCTGTAAAAAACTCAAACATCAACACGAAATGAACAACCAATCCGAAGCATAAACAGATCCTTTTTTGAAGAAGTGTGAATAACCAAAAATACATGAAAAAAAAGTTCTCTCCACAGAATCTACACTGTACTGAGACTTCAGAAACAAGCTCATTGGCCTATAATCTTTATGAAGCAGAGGAAGAGAAAGTTCAAGACCAGTGTGGTCTCCACAGCAAGTCCATAACTTAGAAAAATGAAGAACTTAGGATGAAGCGCATTGTGTTTGCTTAGTTCATGCAAGCTTGAATTTGATCCCCAGGACTGGAGCAAACAAGCAATCAGAGAAGCAAAACACCTATACGGGGAGATCGATCTCACTCAGCCCAGCATGGTAATCAACAGAGAAACAAGCAATACGCGCTGCTGGAGATGAGCAAAAAGGGGAACCTTTACGCCCCTCGGTTGGAATATAATTCAACCGCAGAGGAGATCGCCATGCGGATGGATTCCTTATAAAGCTAAAAATAGAACTGGCACATGGGTCAAAGTCACACAATAGAGACACTCGGACGCCCTTGATTATTACATTACTATCTATAACTGTCTAGTTATCTGCCTAGAGCTGCAAGTAGGGTAGATTCTCAGGAATGGGAAGGTGGCAGGGGAAGTCATGAGAGATGTGAGAAGTACGGGACAATGAATACACACACAGTACATTTTCGACACACATGAAAAAATCATAATGACATCATTGTTTTGTACTGTTAAATACACTATTTAAAACCAGAACAATCAGAAAGTTTTTCTTTTCTGAAACAGTCAAAACAATATGGGAATCATCTTTTTCATAAACGTTTGATACCATTTTTCTAAACCATCAAGGATTAATGCTTTTCCAGTAGATAGGACAGACATATTAAAATTTCATAACCTTCATTGAGATGTTTTTAATGTTTTTCATTATATATGAGAAAATTGATGCTGAATTTTTAATATTTTCCTTCAAGGTATTTTTGGAAAAATCTGTGCTTATTACCTTTTCAGTCCTCTTTCTGGGTTCTTTCCCTCCACTATTAGAGACAGTTTCCAGTGGGGGCGGGGAGCAGGGAAAGGGTGCCAGCCAGCATTCCAGGACTTTAAGCTCAGGAGATCTCCTTTCCACCATTAGAACCAAACAGAAAACCTGAAGTACTTCTGAGTCTCGGCTCTCTGGGATACTTAGCATATATGTACATATGTGTAACTGTTAGGGTTGTCTTGTGTGTAATGGAATTTTTTTTTCTGTTGCAACTACCAAACTTTCTTGCCACTGTCAAACATACCCTGCCCCCCAACTCCCACACACACCCACCATATCACTATGCTTGGAGGACAAGCTCTTTCCTTCTTGCAGGATCCCTCTGGGAAGTGATCTCTCTGGTCACCGTGGTTGGTTAGAGCTTCTGTTGCTGTGACAATCCACTATGACAGAAAGCAATTTGGTTAGGAAAGAGTTCATTTAAGTTTGCAGTTTATGGTCCAACACGAAGAGAAATCCTGTTAGAGATTTCCTGCAGAAAGGAACTCAAGTTAGGAATCTGAAGGAACACTGTTCACTGACATCATTCCCATGACTTTCTCAGTGTGCTTTCTTAATACAACTCAGGATCATCTTCCCAAGGTGACCACCCACAGTGGGCTGCCTTTCCAATCAACCGTTAATCAAGAAAATGCCCTACAGACATTTCTATAGGTCAATTTGCTGGAGACTTTTTTTCAACTAAAGATTTCTCTCCTCAGATATAACTATATTTATGTTAAGTGTGGGAGAAAATAAAACTAGCCAGCCCAAGAGTCATCTGATTAAGAATTACATTTGCCATACCTTTACCCCAAAGGCCTCCTATTGGCCATCATCAACAGACAGCACATTAGTTTCCAAGATGGCAGATGTGAGCTTAGAATTTATTTTGCTGGATCTTCTGAAATTTTTGAGTTTCAGGGTTTGTTTGTTTGTTTGTTTGTTTTTCAGGTTTTTAGGAAATAGAATTTGTTGGAATCCTTACTTGTTTCTGTTTTCCATTTGTTTTGTTTTATTTAGAGGAAATAGTAGACTGAGAACTAAGTTGTCTATATTCTTATTAAAACCAGAGTCCTCACTGGGCGTGGTGGCTCACACCTTTGATCTCAGCACTTGGGAGGCAGAGGCAGGTGGATTTCTGAGTTCGAGGCCAGCCTGGTCTACAGACTGAGTTCCAGGACAGCCAGGGCTACACAGAGAAATCCTATCTTGAAAAAAACAAAACAAAACAAAACAAAACAAAACAAAACAAAAAAACACCAGAATCCTCAACATGCATTATAATGCTTATTTTTATAGGAAAAAAATCTTCCATAATAGATACGAAGATGTATATATAATTGGACTTCTGACTGGTAAGTCTTCCATATTCCTATCTTCAAAATGTTTTTGGATGCTGGTTTAAGGTTATTACTTTCAGAATAGCCATGGAGAAAGGACACTATCACAGTGTATGGTTATAGTACCACTTTTCATAATAGCCAGAAACTGGAAACAACACAGATGCCCCTCAACTGAAGAATGGATAAAGAAAATGTGATACATTTACACAATGGAATACTACCTACCTCTTTAATGGATGGAATTAGAAAATATTATACAAAAAGACATGCATTCTATATACTCACTTATAAGTGGATATTAGTCAAAGTATAAGATAAACAGTAACAAGGAGGGCCTAAGGGATAATGCTTGAGTCTTTCCTGGAAGGGGAAGTAAAATGGACATTGGAAGTGGATGGAGAGAAGGATCTGTGTGAGAAATGACATGGGAGAGGGGGTCGGGAGGGGAATCGAGGTGGGGTTCAGGTATGAAGAAAGCGGGCATGGGTTATAAGAAGGCTGGGAGAGAGAAGGGAAATTGGTAGGGGGACATCTCTAGGAAAAGCCACAGACCTAGGACTGGGGAGGCTCCTGGGAGGAGCAGCAGGGGATATGGAGCCTGATGTGGTCACTTCCTGTAGTCAGACAGGACTTCCAGTGAAGGAACAGGATACCAACCCACTCACAAAACCTTTACCCCAAATTTGCCTGGCTTACAAGGTGTTCTGGGGTAAAGATGGAGCAGAGAGTGAGGGAATGGCCAACCAATGACTGTCCTAAATTGAGACCCAACCCATGGTAGAGAGCCAGCCCCTGGCACTCTTAAAAATATTCTAGTGTGCTTGTAGACAGGATCCTAATACAACTGCCACTGGAGAGGCTTTATCAAGCATTTGATTGAAACAGATGCAGAAACCCACAGGCAAACATTAGGCACAGGTCGGGGAGTCTCGTGGAAGAGTGGGAAAAGGACTGAAGGAGTCAGAAGGGTCAAGGACAAAGCAAGAAGACCTACAGAGCCAACTAATCTGGGCCCATGGAGGCTCACAGAATCTAAACCATCAACCAAAGAGCAGGAACTGGACCTAAGCCCCCTGCACATACGCAGCAGATGTGCAGCTTGGTCTTTATGTGGGTCCCCTAACAACAGTAGTTGGGGCTGTCTCTGATTGTTGCCTGCCTTTGGATCCCTTTTGCCTAGCTGGGCTGCCTTGTGTGCGTTAGTGGGAGAGCATGTGCTTAGTCCTGATGAGACTTGACTTGTCAGGGAGGGTTGTTACATGATGATGTAGGAGTTACTTAAAAAAAAAAAAAAGTATGTACCTTCTTTTTTCAGAGTTTTTTTCCCAGATTCTCGGGGCTTTTATCTTAGAGGATTATTGAACTTTGTTAGAAGTCTTTCCTATTCCTGTTGAGGTGACCAAGTGGTTTTCTTCCTTGGACCTACTCATCTTATGGCTTACATTTATTGGTTTTCCTATGTTGGCTCACCCTTTCAAAAATTCCTAAAGTGAAGCCTATTTGGTCATTGTGAATTAACTTCCTATGTGCAGTTGTCTTTGAGTTTCCCAATATTTTATTAAGAAATTTTAGGTCTATGTTCTTCCGGGGGTTTATCACATAATTTTCTTTGTATGGGTGTGTGCCCTTATCAAATTTACAATACTTCCTTCATAAAAAAGAGTTTGGTAGCAGCCTTACTTGGCTCTCTGTTGTTATGATAGAACACTCTGAGCAAAAGCAAGTTGGGAGAGAAAAGTGTTTATTCTACCTCATACCTCCAGATAAGAGTCCATTATTGAGGGGAGCCAGGACAGGAACTCAGGAAGTAGAAACAAAAGCCATGGAATGCTGCTGCTTGCTGACTTGCTCATTGACTCACTCCCTGACTCATCCTCAGCCAGCATCGTACACAGGACAGGACAGGTTTGCTTTCTAGGAATGGTGCTGCCCACAGTAGGATGGGCCCTCATGTGTTAATCACTTATCAAGACAATCCTCACAGGCACGTTCAGAGACCAATTTGATCTAGATAATCCTTTAGCAGAAACTCACTCAGGCTACCCTAGACTGTCTCAAATCAACAGCTGAAAATATCTATGACTATGCCGGTAGCTTTCTTTCCTTTTCTGTTTTGGAGATATTTATTGGGGAAATAAAAAACAAACAAACAAACAAAAAAACAAAAACAAAAATTAAAACTAAAAAATGTAAGCCATTACAAGAATAGGCCCAAGGAAGAAAATCACATGATCACCTCAGTAGGAAAGGCCTCTAAGGAAGTGCAGTAGCCGTCCAAAATAAAAGCTCAGAGACTCTGAGGGGAAAAAGAACTTTCATCCACCAAAAGGTAACCGATGCATCATCTCAGAGGGCATGAGTTTCTTTAGTTTGTACTTACCATCAAAGGTTTTTCTTTATCAGGTCAATTATAAATAGTTCTGCCAGACAGTAATCTAAGTTGGCAGTTCATTTCCTTCCAGTGATCGAAAAGCAACATTTCATACCCCACCCCCACCGGATTTGAGAGTTTACCTTAAGAAATCTATGTTTTTCATGGATTTATCATTATGTGAGACTTAGTGCTTCTCTCTTGTAATTTCAACCTTATTAATATCTTTTTAAACACAATATGACATGTGGCATTCTTTCCTTGTCTTGTATGCTTGATGTTCTGAAAGCTTTGTATCTGAAGGCAATCTCTTTCTGGATTTTTGGTAATATTTTCTGTGAACTTCTTAAATATATTTTCTATGCCTTTACCTTCTGTTTCTATGCCATCATGAAAAGATTTGATATTTTTATGAGTTCCATAAATCTCATACATTCTGCTCATACATTCCTGGTGGTTTCTCTTTGTCATTGTCTGAAATTGCTTATACTTTTAAGTTGTCACCAAGCCCAAAGACTGTCTCCTACTTGATCTTTTTTACCAGAAACTTTTCACTGGATTTCCATTTGACTAATTCAACTTTTAATTTCAAAACTTTCAATTTGAATTTTGATGCATTTATATTCCTTTATTAAATTCAAATTTAGTCAAATACTTTATTGACTACTTTATTTTCCTCAGCTCATTGAATTCAATTAGAATGTTTGTGTCTTTTTAAAAATTCCATTGAACATTCTTACAACCAATCTTTTAAATTCCCTGTTAGGTATTTCATTCGATTACTACTCCTTGGAGTTCTTTACTGTGAATTTAGAACTTTTCAGAAGAGTCACATTGTCTTGAGCTTTTTATTCATATTTCTTGTGATTTTGCTTCAGTGTTTAAACATCTGGGATTAACTTGTTGATTGAATTTTGGTGGATGTAATTTCAATTCTCAGATGGAATTATTTGTTGCAGCCATTCCCAAGCCTTCTTCAAAACAACAACAACAACAACAACAACAAACAAACAAACAAACAAACAAAAAAGAAAAACAAAGAAGCCAAAATGGTTTTTCGCCTAAACATAAAATTGTTTAACTGACTATACATGGCTGAAATGTCTCACAAAGTATCACCAGTCTGGTAACATACTATTCACAAGTTAAGTTATAACCCATTAGTAGTAAGTCAGTTTACTATGTTATGTCTAGTATTTTCAAAGTAGATGAAATATAATTTTAAAATATGACAAAAATTATTGTTAATCATGTATTTGAATTCTAAATATTATTTCATAGACAGACTTTTTAGCAGTGCATACATGTATACTAGATTAGAATATACTTCCTAATATGGCAAGAATTTTCAAAGTATTAAAACTTTTCTTTTGAAGGTTAAATAACAGATTCCAACCTATAACGTTAGTTACTCCTCACTAATAACCTGAGGAGAACTAAGAACTCAGAAGGAAAACGGAACATCCGCTGTGTACCTTTCTAAGAGAATATCCTGAAAGATATCATAGTTTGGGTGGGGAAGAAAGTTCAGTTAATAAAGTGTTTGAGTTTGACTTTCAGAACACATATGACCAAGGAAAGAAGAGCTTAGTGTGATGATACACACTGTAATCCTAGTGTGTGGAGGCAGAGACAGGCAGAGTCTTAATGCTTTTTAGTGAACCAGCTTTGACTAGAGGTGAGTTCTGGTTCATGCATGCCCTGTCTCAAAAAACAAGGTTGAAGGCACTTGAGGAATGATACCTGAGCTTTTCCTTGGGGCTTCACATGTAAGCATACACATATGCACATGCACCTGCATACTCAAATGTGCACACACACACACACACACACACACACACACAACTATAAGAATTAGTATCAGAATAGTGTGAAAATTAGTATAATCAAAGTGGATTGGTAATTGGTATTATTCTAGCTGGCTGATTACTTTTTATAATTAAATAATTCCTGCAAAACACTTAATAATCTTAATAAAAGTACCCACAGAATGATTTCTGCATACAAAAATATAGACTTATATCCAGGATTTCTCTGTGTTGCCTTGACTGTCTGGGAACTCACTCTGTAGACCAGGCTAGCCTCAAACTCAGAGAACCACTTACCTCTCTGCCTCTGGTGGGATTAAAGGTGTGAGACAGCACAGCCCAGTGACTTATGTCTATTTCTAATGCTTGCTGTGACTTAAGCATATGTATTCCATTTTCAATGGTTGCTAATGTACCTTAATAGCATGATGAGGGCCTTCAAAGATAAAGGACACTCCCCTAATGGATCAGGCTACATAGCTTGCCCAGCTTTCAGCTAGCTTTCTCTTGTCCATTCTGCTTTTGCCAAAACACAGCAAGTAAGCCTTGATTAGACCCCAGATTTCACTTTAGTTCCCTGGCTTTAAAGAAAAAACTTCCTGTTTATGAGTTACCTACTCTGTAGTATTTTATTATGAACCACAAAATGGGTTAAGACAATCCCAAAGCCAATGTTACTGACAGGTCCATATACATTTCTGTGTGCTTCTTGGTAAATTTCAGATTTAAAAAAAAATGAAGATGGGCTTTATAGCGAAAGGAAACTTCATGTTCCTGAAGAGGGCAATGAAGTCAAATGTATTCTAATGTTTTATCTAGATAGCTGTTAAGTCTTGCTCCCAGAATCAGGTTGTCCACCAAGTCTAATAACCTGTTAGATACTCCTTCTTTTGGTGATAAAGTGACATTTACCTTGAAAAATTGTACCATACATAAAAAGGTATCGACGAATGTTCTGGAAAAAATCATAGGGGTCATTAAAACACAAGAGCAAATAAAATTAACAATAAAGAAAAATAAACAGAAAAATATTAATTCCAAAATAATAAACATATGTCTCCCCTTGTATCCACTGTGTGACTAGCTGGACCTAAAGATCTGTGGTTGGCAAATCTGTTCTGCATATTTACTCTTTGGAAGAGTCTTACAAATATTTGCTCGCTTAAGCTCTTCTGAAAGCTCGAGAACATGGATCTAAGCAGGTGATAATGTCAACAGAGCCTGGTACAGTCTATAAGGGCTCTAGAGCAATGTTCTTCAAGTAGCTGTGATCTCTGGCCTGAGATGTTTGGTCTATCCACCAGTAGGATGTTATGATGGCACTGCTCATATGAGTTACCCACTACTCATAAGGTAGAAGCTGATGAATCCCAGGTGGTTACTTTGTTAAAATAGTGAAGTGCCAGTGCAGTGAAATTGCAGGGACTGGAAACATTACTTACTCTAGCTGTAGAGTCTCATTGCTTTGCTCCACTTCTCAGGACAATGGTAGATACAATTTTTGTTAGTAGAAGCATTTGAAAACGGCTTTGAAAGTTCACTGGTAAGAGTTCCTGTGAGTCCTATGATTATCAGGGATGTATTTAGATTTCCCCATACTAGAGACAAAAAAAACAAACAAGACAATAACAATCAGGTATTTTTTTCCACTACCACAAGAGTCTTTTTTCTTAGCAAGAAACTGTCTCATTTAATCCTGAGTAAACAATGGGAAATATATTCACTGTCCAATTGTAGGGCAAGCAGGGTTGGAAGTGTCCAAAGGGACCTTGAAATTTGATGGTTTCCATTCCCTTTTTTACAGTTTTGCCAGAACTATGCTGTTGGCAAGCATATCCTGGACATGACCTTAGCAGTCCTCTTCAAGATACATAGCCAGTGATGTCTCAACAGCATGCTTCACTTAAGAATGTGCCTGTGGATAACACACTGAAGCAGTTAGCTAACCTGCAGATCAGTTGGTATGTCCATGTACCAGCTTATGAAAACCACAGTTATTTTTAAGCAAGGCATTTTTTGAATGTTCTTATGGACTTTTGTTTCATTGGTTTTTATATAGGTGTGGGTTTTTTTTCTTTAATGCTCACACATACAGTGTGTGTGTTTATTTGTGTGTGTGTGTGTGTGTGTGTGTGTGTGTGTGTGCGCACGCATGCTCACAAGCACTTGTGCGCAAATGAACATGGGTGTGAGTATGAAGGACAGAGGCCGTATTGGGGAGCATCCTTTACCACTGTCCGCCATATTAGTTTAAAACAGCATCTCTCTGAAACTGGAGCTCATTGTTTGAGCTACTTTGTCTAAGCAATAGACATAAGGACCCACCTGTCTCTGCCTTCCCTCATGTCCCCCAGGCCCTGCCCAGTGCTGGTGTAATAAGCACGCACCACTTTCTTAAACTATTGTTTATGTGAATACTTGATATCACACTTAAAGTCTATACAATCTGAGTCACCTCCCCAGTTCCTCCTGTTTTTTATTTGTTTTTTTTTTCTGTGTATCTAGGCCTATCTTTGGCTATTATTGATGTCATTTTAAAAATCTCCTCAAGGAGCTTCCTCTTGACGTGGCTGGGGGTGTAATCACTTCAGAAGATGCTGTTTGACTAGAATGGCAGCAAGAGAAATCATTAAGCTAAGATTTTTAGATCATTAGACTTTAAATGAGGCTCCACTGTTAAGGTTGAGAGTTTAATTTGTTTCCATCCTTCAAGCAAGTTTCTGGAGAGATGGAGGCATGTGTCTGATTGTAAAGCATTAGCATGGTGGGGCGAACAGACAAGCACGCTTGCTTTCTGCACAGAATGTTAGTGCCCAGCTCTCATTACTTGGCAGTTTCAGCAGTGCTTAATTTAGTGATAAAATTGGCTAGTTTTGGTTGAAACTCATGTTGTTATGATGAATTTAGATCAGTGATTGAAATAAATATAGCTTGCTTAATATTTAGGGGCCCCCCACACAATGTATGTTGTATGTATCCTGTGCACATGTGTAGATATATGTACCTACTTATGAAATCATATGTGGAAGCCATATGCATACCATTTTGCCTAGACTGTCTGGCCATGAAGCCTCCAGATCCACCTGTTTCTGCCTTCATGCCCAGATGAGGTTGTAGGTGCACACTTCTGGTAGAGGAGTTGGAGAAATGGCTTAGCCAGTAACTGCTTGCATGCAAGTATGAGGAGGTGAGTTTGATCACTATCAAGTATACAAATAATGCTGACAATGTTGCTATGTATTTGTTATCTCAGTTCTGGGGAGGTGGAGACAGGCAGATCTGTGGGGCTCACTGACCCATCAGCCTAGGTTAATCTGTTGACCCCAGGTCCCAGGCCCCAGTAAGAGACCCTGCCCCCAAAACAAAACAAAACAAAAACAAAAAAACCAATCAGCCAAACAAACAAACAAAACCCACTATGAATGGCTTCTAAGGAACTATAGACAATGTTTGAAAGGAAAGAGAAACCAAAATAGATTTATCAACAGATCATTGGGCTTATGCTAACCAATGAGCTATTGGCCATTGATAGCTATTTGGAGAGGGAAAGTCAGTTTTCTTTAAGTGTGTTGCCACTGGTAAGTCTACCACCCAACAGTAGACAGCATAGATTGTACTAGATTGATGTGTGTGTGTGTGTGTGTGTGTGTGTGTGTGTGTGTGAGAGAGAGAGAGAGAGAGAGAGAGAGAGAGAGAGAGAGAGAGAGAGGACATAATATTAGATGGATAGAAAAGAGAATATCAATCTGAGAGAAACTGGGGTGGGGTGAATGCAGTCAAACTCCATTGTGCAAATTATCAAAGAACTGATTTTTTTAAAAAAGGAAAGGAAAGGGAAAGGGAAAGGGAAAAAAGGAAAAGAGGGAAAAGAGGGAAAAGAAGAGGGAAAAGAGGGAAAGGAAGAGGAAAAAGAAGAGGGAAAAGAGGGGGGAAAGGGAAAAAGGGGGGAAAGGGAAAAGGGGGAAAATGGGAAAAAAGGGAAAAAAAGGGAAAAAAAGGGAAAAAGGGAAAAGGGGAAAAAAGGGAAAAGGGGCGAGGGAAGAGGGACGAGGGAAGAGGGAAGAGGGAAAAGGGAAAAGAGAAAAAAGGGAAAAAGGAGGCCCAGTCCCAACTCTGGTCATTGTAACCATGAGGGTGTTAGGATATCAGCTCATACTTTGAGCTTTTGTATCCTCTCCTGAAGTGTTGCTAGCACACAATACTAACAGGATCAGTGACGATTTTAAAAAGCAACAGGTATATGAGTGCTCGGAGAGGTTGTGTGTTGTTAAATGTATAAGTGAGGTGATACAAGTCTCTTCAAGTAAAAAACTGTTTTATGATGAACTGTGTCTATGTCTATAGAAGAATTGGAGACTGTTGTGTTCAAATCCCCTGTCAAAAAAAGTGTCCAGAGTGATATGAAGGCAGACTTGCCTTTTTCTTATTATGTTAAGTTGCACTGTCCAACACTGCTCTTGTGGTCTGGAAATGAGAACATTAAAGGGATTTCTGATAAAGTTGAGATGGTTATTTTCTCAGGAAAGTATTAGATTCTAACCACTAAAAGCAGGTTTCTTAAATTCTGACATATATACTAAAAATTCTGTTAAATGTGAGGTATCCTGAAATCTTGTTTTAAACCTTGTTCAGTATATAAACTATTCTTCAAATATTATTTGCTAGTGTTCTCACCCAAATAAAGAGAACTTGCTGTTTTCCTGAATCAGTTTACCATTCTCTCCAACCATTCTCCAGTCCAATCTTTGAATCAAGGTCTCTCTCTATAACCCCCCCCACACACACACACACAGAATATGGCTGTTGATATTTAACACTCACTACCAGCTTAGCTCCCATTCATTAATCTGCCCTTTAGGTGTTTATTCTCCTTTATCAAGTCCCCAGGAAACATTGAGGCAGAGATGCTGTGATGAAAAAAGTCATCGTTCCTTAAGGTGGCATGAGCATTATTTGCTCCCTAGAACAGTGGAACAGTGGAATTTCTCAGCTTAGTTCTTCTGAGTCTGAATTTTAGCTTGCTCTTACTTCCAGGTGTTATTGTAACTTCAATGGTTCCCTTTGAATAGCCAGGCTCTGCAGTGAAAGGTGAACTCAGGAGCAGAGCAGCAAAATATCTCAGGCTCAGCTTCTTTCAGCTTCTCTCCAGCTCTAGTTGCACTGTATAGGAGACCCAGATCACACTCTGCAAAACTGGGGCTTCTTATGAAGGCCTTGACCCCCTTGTAGTATGGCATTGGAAAAGCAGCCCCTCACCACCTCAGTAGGCATATTTAGTGAAAGAAAGTGGACTTTGGTCACACATAGGCTATGTTTAGCACCATTAAACAAACTGATTTACAGGCCACTCTTTCCACATACTGCTTTTTATTGATGAATATTATGTGTGTGTGTATATCCATGCATATGGAGGCCAGAGATCAACATTGTGGGTCTTTATGGATCATATCACCTGGTTTTTCAAAACAGGGTTTGGCCAGTAAGCTCCAGCAATTCTCCTGTCTCTGTTTCACCATCATTGAGATTATAGATGTATGTTGCCATACCCAGCTTTCTATAGGGATGCTGGCAACCCAAACTCAGGCTTGTGCACCAATCATTTGAACAACTAAGCCATTTCCTTGGTTCTGCCATCTGGTATTTCCAAAATAACACTGTATGAATGCATTTTCAATAGTGAATGTTACTGTAAACTGGAACACTATAGCAGAATGCAAGGATTTACATTCTATTACTATTTAGCAACTGAGTCTGAAGTTTTGATTTGCGTGGAATTTTAGTAATTAAAGACACCTTTGAAAAACTAATTATGGCTATTGGGTCATA
>LR750104.1:683576-705673 GCA_902729485.2 Mus minutoides | reverse complement strand
AAAAAGAGGCATTCTCAGTGGTAGATGGAATGCTTGGATAACAGTGAAAAGGCAGAACTTGCTGGCTCCTGGTGTGTAGGATGCTTTGTTAGCATGCACTTTCTCTCTCTCCTTTTTAGTCAAAGTAATAACATTCTCCATGATACTTTGCTATGTAGTCAAGGGAAGTCATTGAACTTGTACAATTTAGGATGCTTTTAATTCCCCAGATTCATGGCTATAGCTGTGTTTCCCAGAATGCAATCTGGTTTATAAGTAAGCAAAGCCAATGTAAGAGGAAGCTTGAGGAATAACATTAACACAAAGGAATAACCTTGGAGACCAAAGATGTCTTTTATCTGAAATCTGGTATCATTTTAATGGATTGTTTGTTTGTTTGTTTGTTTGATCCTGCTGTCTGCAACAGTGTTAGCAAAGTTGAGTTTATTTATGGCCTGCCTGTGTCTTTGATGTAGCTATATGCTGAAGTCTGGTACGAGACTTCCCTAGACATGCCCCTACTAAGGGGCAACCAAGAGCAGTATTGAAAAGAGATATAGCTAGTTTCCTCATCCCAGAATGGCTTAGCAACCATCAGGCTCCAGAAAAGAGGAGCTACTGGATGTGGATATGCAAATTTGTCCTTCCTAGCCATTCACGTAGAAACCTAATTTGGCATCTGAAGAGCCCTAAGAAGAGCACTGATATCAAAAAGTAAAGACAGGATTGTGGGGTTCTTCCATAGGGCAATTGTGGTTGTAGCTTTAGTCCTACTCTCTATTTGACACTTGTTAACTGATTGATGGAAGTCATCTGCATTTCTAGATCCTCTGCAACCTTGAACTTCTGACATCTTAGAAGCTATACCTAGTAATTAAACTCAACTGATTCCATTAAAATTTAACACTCATGGAAATTTCTTAAACAATCGTTTCCTAATTGTGAAGACACATATCCTAGCAGTTATTGTTTTAACATTTAACGCTTAACATTTTAACATCTTGGTGGTCACGTTTTTCTTTTATCCATGGAAAATTATAAAAAAGGTATTTATTTGTTTGGGTTTCCAAATTCCCTTTTCCTGTTAAAACAACACTGCAGCCAAAAGACTCTAATGAAGGTTTGCTGTGACAAGTCTGAACAATGAACCAATGGGAATGAAAAAATCTAACTAATGAGAAAATGATGTAAAGGCCAGATTTCTGCCTTCCCAGAATGCTTTTAATTACAGAGAAATCAACAGATGTGCCATGGGTAAAATAAGAGTGCTGGCCATGCAAAATAACACCTTGGAGTGGAATTAATTTGAAGTAAATGGACTGGAAATATTGGCTTTCCAAGCAATCAACAACACATGAGAGAGAACACAGGGCCCTTTACTTTGGTAATAATGCTGATCACAAACTTCTCTATAGTATCTGAACCCAGTGGGCATGTGTCATGTGTGTGTGTGTGGAATGCATGTATGGATGTATATGTGTTTAAGAGAATATGTATGGGGACATGTATGTTCATGCATGTACATATGTGTTAAAGTATGTGTGTGATTGTATGTACATGTCTGTGTGTCTGTCTATCTCTTGAGTGTAGACACTTCTGATCTTCAATAAAATAAATAGTGTTTGCCATGAACTGCCAGTAATCATTTGAGAAATCAAGGTGATGGCTACCTCAAAAATTCACATATTTTTTTCACATCTGAAATGAAACAGGCCCTTGAAACTATGTGTCTTAGTTAGGGTTTTACTGCTATGAACAGACACCATGGCCAAGGTAAGTCTTATAAAAAGAACATTTAATTGGGGCTGGCTTACAGGTTCAGAGGTTCAGTCCATTATCATCGAGTTGGGAGCATGGCAACATCCAGGCAGGCATGGCACAAGCAGAGCTGAGAGTTTCACATCTTCATCCAAAGGCTGCTAGTGGAAGACTGACCTTCAGGCAACTAGCATGAAGATCTTAAGCCCACACCCACAGTGACACACCTACTCCAACTAGGTCACACCCACTCCAACAAGGCCACACCTCCAAATGGTGCCATTCCCTGGTCCAAGAATATACAAACCATCACATTATGACTCATTACAGAAATAAAGTATCATTTATTACTTCTTTTATTATATCTTACTTTATACAGAATATTTCTAACAAATGTTTTTCTCTTTTCTCTAGAAATGTTTTAATCTTGCTACTTCTCTCTGTGAAAATTATGGTTCAAGAACCTAAAATATGCTTTTATTAACCAACTCAATAGTGCATTTGAATATATACATAGTTATCTACAATATAATCATATTGGTCAATAAAGTCAATCAAGAGCCAGTTTCTAATGAGTTCGGAACAGTAAAATAATAGAAAATCTAAAGCAAGAGAGTGTGGTGACTGGAAAATAACCTTGGGACCTAACTCTTGTTTTTCTTTTTATTTAAGTAGAGAGAGGCCCTTGTGACTCTCTCACAAGACACTCTCATAAGAGTGGCTCTCACTGAACAATGGCCACATCTCTTGTGCTAAGGTAACACTTAATTTCACCAAGAAATTACACCAACTCTTAGCATTCTTCTGGTAAGAAGGAAGAAACCCTGATCCTGGATATGACATAGCTCAGACACTTGGCGCTCTGCTCAGGAAGGAAGCTTGGGACGCTGATTGAGCCTGGGATTGGAGGTTCGCTTGAGTTGAAAGTTCAGCTTTGATGCGTGAGCTCTGCAGTTTGTTGTAACCTTTCTGAGCCTTGATTTTTTTTTTTTAATAAAGCAACTTACCCGAAGCATCATGGCTAGTAGGCAGAAGCATCTACTCTGAAACTTCAGATTATCTGACTTTAAGCCTGTTCTAATTTAGCTTTTACTTTATTGGGGAAAATGTATGACTTGTATTGAGAACTTGGCTGGGATAGTAACTGCTTCACAGAAGGCTGTCTGCTTCTCAAATCTGAACAAGATAATCATACCTGCAGTCCTTGGTTCTGACCTCTGACACCTGCAGCTGTGGCCCATCTGTACTTCTGATCTACTTATGTGACCCAGTCAATGCTGTAAGCTTGCTGATCCAAGAATCCAAGCAGGGTAAGAGTCCCCTGAAGCTAAGGAAAGAGAGACTCAGAAATGGTGGGTTTGTGCTGAGTACTCTATTCTCTTCTAACTGTAGCTTACACTTTTATCAATGATTGCAACTGTTTCTAAACACTTGGGTGCCTCCTCCTTTCCTCAACATGAGGAAATTCTCTGCTGTGGATTTCTATTGCTAGACCATCTCATTAGGCATTTATCTCCACTTGAGTGGAGACATTTATTGAAAAGAATGGCTATGCCCATCGCCTCTTAGGTACTCAATAACTGTCATGGGGCTCAATTCTTGGAGGCACTCAGCTAACATTTCATAATTTGCTTGCAGTTGATGTTATAAACACCTTGACCAAATGTAAATGGACAGGAAAGGGTTTATTTCTGACTACAGGTTACAGTTCATCACAGAGGAAAAGCCAAGGCAGACATTCAAGATTGGAACCTGGGGGCAAGAACTGAGGCAGGGCTACAGAGGAAGTCTGCTTAGTGGTTTTCTCCTCTGACTTGCTCAGTTACTCTCCTTATATAGCCCAGGCCCACTTGCCTAAGGATGGCACTACCTAGAGGAGGCGAGGCTCTCCTACATCAATTAGCAAGTAAGAAGAAGCCTTATTGTCTTCCTCATAGGCAAATCTGAGAGAAGCAATTTGTCAGTTAAGGTTCCCTCTTCCCCAGTATGCCATCTAAAGATAATCTGTAAAAGGCTTCATTATCCTTTTACATCTCCGTACCCTTAAATAATATATAAAATATTATATGCTTAAAATACTTATAGATAAACTTCCTGGTGAATTTACCAAGACATGTGTATTTTTAACCTTAGGTCTGTTAAGTGATATTTGTGAGGTTTTTCTAAGAATATAGGGACATATAAAAACTGCATGTATTTTCTAAAGTTTGTTTATTTATTTAAAATAAACTTTACTTATTTATTTATTATAATAACTTACAGGGAAAAAAAGACTATAAAGAGTATTAGATTGTGATTGATGGAAAGACATGGAAATGAAAGAAAGAGAAGATCAGCCTCATGGAAGCAGATTGGTTTTCAATCAAGCAGTCTCTCCATGGATCTGGAGACAGTGCACCCAAGCACAGGAGGACTGGGGATTTTCCAGGGCAGAAAATTGAATTTTTTGGAGTGAAGATCCCACCTAAAGAGCTATATCCCTAACCTCTGAAAATTGTAAATGTCAACATGTGGCTGATGTGTTTGGTCTTCTCAAGACCTTCCTGTATCCAAAATTTCCAAAGATTATGATATCAAACTGTCCACTTTCCTGTCTAGAGTTTGAGGGTTATTAGCCCTTTGAAGGTAAAACAGTGAGTTTCTATGTACTTCACACTCAAGTTCTTTTGCTAACAATATACTAGTACCATACATGTGTTGCAGTATTGAGTCCTTATTCATACCTTATTATTGGTCAAAGCCCCCACTTTACTAAGGTTTGCTTAGTAAAGTGCCCAGTCTCCATTCTGTTGCACAATCTTTTGGGGGAGTCCCACATGACAGTAGTTTTCTCTCTTATGTTCCTATTGCTTATGATACTCTCTCCAACTCTTCTGTGATGATTTTTAGAATACTGTCCTAGGAATAACTCTCAGGTATGTGAGAGCATTTACAGAGACATTTAAGTTGTAGGGGGATATCTAGCCTGCATGTGAGAGGCATCATTCATAAGGTGCTTCATTGTCCTTCATCAAGACTTCTACACCATAATGTATTCTCCAACTGAATATCAAACCAAATGTTCTATCCCTGCCTCCTTCCCTTTGTCCCTCCCTTTCTTCGATTGCTTTCTTCAGGTAGTTTATCCTATACTGAATGACCTTGCAAATTATGGTCAGATGTTTTACTGTCTTTCAGTTGTAATTTGAATTTATTTTTCCTGATTCCATTGGCATATGGAAGCTCATCGGGTAAATGTGCTTGCTGCCAACCTTGATGACTGAGTAGGATCCCCCGGGACTACACCTTCTGAGAGGAGAGAAACAATTCCCTCAAGTTGTTCTCTGACCTCTATACACGTGTACATACATATAAATAAGCAAATAGATAAATAGCAGTGAAACATTAGCTGATGTACCCTAAGAAAAGCACAGAAGCAAGTGCAGTTTCCCTTCTTCATGCACCAGGGAATGTTCTCAAAGCTTTCTTGTGCCTTGAATGTTGATCTTTCTCACCCAACCTTGGTAGGTTGTCAGTCTTTCTACTGTGAAATGACCACTTTTCCCTCATTTCCATCCAGTATTTTTGAAAGGAAGTCACCATACACAGTACACATTTGAATAGGCAAGTGTCTTCATCTTCTAAAAGAAAATTACCCCCCATAAATTATTTAAGATTCTTCCTGGAAGAATTGCCTCTTATTCCCAGCCTTGTAATTCATTTGGCCCTTTACTCATGTCAAAATAGATTTTGTGCTATTTGCTTATACTCTGGTGTATAATCCAAAGCTTCTTAGTAATCACTCTAGGTCTGTCATGAACATCTTCTGTCTGGTGGCTATGCTTCTTGGGTATGCCTTCACCATACTTCTTCACTGTTTAAGACACATTTAGTTTGTGATAGTATGAGATGATTCTTCCTTGTCTTTTTTTTCTCTTGTCATTAGAATTATTATCTCCAAGAAATATGAATCCTCTTTTCAGCATGATGATATATATCACTATCTTTGGTTTATTTCTTCCCTATTCACAATAGTCACAATATGGAACCTATCAATAGGTCCATCAACAGACAACTGGATAAAGACACACCATAGGATTTTGTTGTAAACATGTCAAATAAAACGAAATAATGATATCTGCAGGAAAAATAGATGGAGGTAATAATCATTTATTGAGCAAAATAAGCCAGACTCAAAAAGACAAGCATAATGTTTTATCTCATGTGTAGAATCTAGAATAGTGTGTGTGTGTGTGTGTGTGTGTGTGTGTGTGTGTGTAACAAAACGATGGTCACACTGCATCCAAGTCAAGAAGCAGAGAGAGACATAAATAGTGCTGCTCAACTCGCTTCCTCCTTTTCACTCAGATCTTGACGCTGCTGCTTGTGAATGATGCCTGCCACGCCCAAGGTAGGCATTCCCACATCAGTTAAACCAGCCTGTAAATGCTTTCACACATGCCAGAGGAGATTAGTCTCTGAAGACACTCTATATTCTCTGTCCTATCTTTTTTCCTTTAAATCTATCAAGGAATAAAGAACACAAAAGGGCATATACATATATACGTGTGTGTGTGTGTGTGTGTGTGTGTGTGTGTGTGTGTGTGTGTGATGAAAGCATAACGAGAATTATTTATGGGATAAAGGGGAAGACAAATATATGAAAGAGCAGCATGAGGTTACAGTGGGGTAGATAAAAAATATATATATAATGAAGCCAGGCAGTGGTGGCACACACCTTTGATCCCAGCACTTGAGAGGCAGAGGCAGGTGGATTTCTGAGTTTGAGGCCAGCATGGTCTACAGAGTGAGTTCCAGGACAGCCAGGGCTACACAGAGAAACCCTGTCTCGATAAACCAAATAATAATAATAATAATAATAATAATAATAATAATAATAATAATAATAATACACATATGAAAAATTTCACTGTAAATTCCATTTTGGTTTGCTAATAAATAAATTCATTTTAGAAATATGGATTAATTAATTTAAAATAAGATAAACAATAATAAAAGTAAAAATCTAGGAACTAAGTATGCTCATTGTACTATGACCTTTCAGAAGTCAAGATATACTATTTTACATTCTCTCAATGGATAACACAGAAATACATGTACATATACTAATGTATGTATGCTGGACATTGCGTGTATATACGATGACAATCAGTTTATGGGGAATCATCTATACTGACATTAATTTAAGCACAGTACATATTGGTATCTGTGATTCTAACCCATTAGCAGTGGTTCATTCTTGCCCTGCCTCATCTTCTCTGTTAATTCCCTCCCAGACCTGCCTTCTGCTGTCTATAATCTATCTGATTGCCAGTCTGAGCCTTGTTAACCCTTGTTCCTACTGGAAACAACTTCATCAGGTAATTTGCAGTGCTTATGTACAGCTGGTTTTTGCCCTTAGTCTTATACATGCTGTTTATTTACAGTATTACTTTGTTCAGTAATTTTCCTCCTCATACTCTTTAAGGAGGTCACTTTAGACATTTATAAGACAGTTAGAATGTATGGTCAAAGGCTGCAACTTATTCAGAGATCCTCTGGCCTGACTCATTTTTAAAGAAAAGTTTGCAAACATTAAGATATATAACTATTTGCCCTATCAAGATTAATGTTTTTATAAATACACATCTATATAATATACATCTTAGCAGTTTGGTTTTCTAATCACGCACTTAGTATATGAGAAGCAACCAAATTCTTACTTAAAATCAAGTCTGTGGCTCAATCCTTTGTATAAATGAATTGCCCTTTGTCTTAGGCATAGTCTTAGATAACTTAGTTTCAAAAAAGATGTCTTCATTATTGTGCCTCTTTCATGAGTAACATGGAATAGCATTAAGCAAATATGTCAAGTTCCCACCAGAAAAGTCAATATCAAAAGAGTATGCTCACTATTTTCACTAAGAATACCACTTTAGCAATAAAATTTATGATTAGATTAAATGAAGGTAATGTTTTGTGGTATACTGACTTACTGGATAAAATATTCTAGACTTCTACAAGACTAGGTTGTCATGTACATATACCATAGTGTCTTGGCTCCGAGCAGATTGTTTATATGAACACTGTGTGTAAAGGCCAGGCCTCTGGTGTTTCCTGTGGGATTAGATTCAGAAGTGTTAAATTCCATACTGAATTCATGTTAAGGAGACTGAAGATATTTTCTATTACTTTTCTCCACTATACCATTTTCCACAAAGCAAAGGAATTTTAAATGGTAAATATGAACATTTTTATGAAGATTTTCCTCGAAATTCAAGAAGAAAGGAATCAACTTCTAAGGGAAACTTTGTGCTTGTAGAAAAATTGTTCCCTATTCTACAGTGTGGCTCAGTTTGTACAAACAGGAAGAGAAGATCCGAATACCTCTATATCAGGTCATATGGATGAACTCTGGCAAATAAACAATGCAAAGTCACTAACAGTCATTCTTACAGCTGGTTCTACTCAGAACTCAGGACTAGGAAAAGCTTTTTTGAAGGAATTGATAAAAAAATTTTTTCTTCATTGCAGTACAATTAATGTAACTGTTGGGGTCTATTCTTTAACTCTAATTATAAAATGGACTTAGAATTTAAATTCTTTTTGGTTAAGTAGCTATGATTAATAATATTCATGTCATAGTTTTAATATTTTGCCTCTATCTTGTTAAAGACATGTAGCTTAAATATTTTATAAGGATAGACAAGGCTATACCACACAAATTCAAACATAAGTAAAGTTTGACTAGAAATAATATTAGACCTCCATGTGATTCAGAAAATAGCATCTACTATAAAAATCATTCTACAATGTCATAAATAAATTTTACCAGAAAGTTATAAAAATTTTTAAGCATATAAAAATTGGTATGGTGGTGCACATCTTTAACCTCAGCACTTGCAAGACAGAAGCAGGGAGATCTCTATGATATCAAAGACAGCCTGGTCTATGAAACAAATTACAGGCCACCCAGAGGTATAAAGTGAGATCCTGCCTCAAAACAAAATAAAGCAACTATAGGTTTGTAATCTGGAATGCACCTTAAATCCCAGGACTCTGGGTACAGAAGCATGTGGAGTTTTACCAGTTCAAGTCAGCCTCATTCTGGCAAGTCATGGCTACATAAGACCTTGTTCCAAAAAACAAAACAAATAAACAAACAAATAACTTTATGGAGGAAAGCAGGATGTCTTAGGAGACCAAGGCAAGCCTGACACTCTGAGTTCAATTTCAGGACCACGTGTAAAGATAATAGAGAGCTGACTACCAAAGTTGTCCTCCAACTGCCACATGCGCATGATGGCAGTCACATACCTCCTGACACACACACACACACACACACACACACACACACACACACACTTTTTAAATACTTGGGGACTGGAGAGATAGCTTAGTGGGTGAGAACCAAGGCTGTTGTTCTCCCAGAGAATCCTGTCTCTATTCCAGTGCCCACATGGCAGCTCACAACCATCTGTTGTTATAGTTACAGTTCTCACATACTTTTCTGGTCCCTGTGGCTACCAGTCACGGACATATATGTAGTCAGAGCACTCATACATAAAATAATAAAAAATACTATAAGAAGCTCAGTTCACAAATACATATATTAAAGTGAAAAATTAAACAGTAGGAAGTATGAATACAATGCATATAGGAGATACTGGAACCAAGAGTGTCAACTTTACATGCTAACTTGATTAGGATGAAGCAGAGACACAGGATCACTGCATATAGTAACATAATGTAAAAATTACTGAACCGGGGCCTTCAAGTAATTTTCTAAGAGTTGGCATCTGAGCATAGAAGACTGATTTAAGAATCATATTTTCAGGGAAGTATCCTCACCGAGGTGATAAAAGACTGAAAACAAATGCAGTTTCTGGAAGTAATTTAATTCTCTGCAGAAGAAGGTTCTGTACCAAAATGATCATAGGAGAAGTTGGATAGAAGTGTGACAGATTCTGTGGTCACAGAACACACACCTTCATGAGTGAGAATAGTGGGCAGGGAAAAAAGATTGTTTAACAATGAAATCAAACTGGAATAGAATGTGGGTCAAAATACCATGTAAAAATGGAAAATTCAGTGGAGGAATTGTCTATTTAGTATAATTTTATATATGCTAAAATCTCAATGTGTGTGTGTGTGTGTGTGTGTGTGTGTGTGTGCATAGAAGGGAAAAGTATCAGAATTCAAGTTAAAATGTTAAAATAACTTTCTTGGTGGAGAAGAATGAGAGTGAAGAATCAAGTTTTATGGCATTAGTGGCAGTGATGTAGTTTGTACATATCTACTACATACATGTCAGCAATCAAAAATGGTTTCCAATTGGGGAAGGCAAGAGAGGAAGCAATGTGTCTGCATTCACTCTTTGTCCAGAACAAGTAACCCATTAAACCACAGTGACTGACTAAAATCCAGAAAAGCTGTGCTTAAATCCTGTCTCTGGCCTTCTCCTTTTCCATACAAGCCAAAAAGTTCAGCCTAGATCAAAGGCAGTGTTTGTGTGTGAACTCCTTAAATCAAGCACGATCAAGGATGGAAAAATGTATGTGGGGACAAAGGTACATTAAAGCAAACAAGAATATCACCAGCAAGCTCAGGGTGGGTCATCCAAAAGAAGCCTATAGAAAAGTGAGTGGCCTAACAAACTTAGAAATAGTGAGTTTCATGGAAGGCAGTTGGATGATCATTCCTCAAGGAAGTGAATCAAATCCAGGCCATCCAGTATTGGCTTTGTAACCAGTTACAGTGTTTGACGATGGTCAACACTCTTATTAGCAGCAGGCAATTGAGAAGTTAGTCAACCAAACTGATCTCAGTTTCTTTAGCAATAAGATATAAAAACCAATAGAATGTACTTCAGAAGTTGGTCACACTGATCTAAGATACAATGCTTTATCCCAAGATAAAGCAACACAAGGCTTGGCAACTATGTCATGAAAAGCTCTGTCTATTAAGGAAAGAAGTAACAGAAAAAAGCAATAGGCACACAGCAAGACAGAAACAATGACAACCACAGGCAGCTGTTTGTGTACTGAACAGGAGCATTAAAGAAACCTTTATTAATATATGTCACAGACGTTCACATCATATATGAGAATCACAGCAAATTCTATAAACTAACATAGAATCAAGTACTTACCAATTTTATTGTGGTAGCATATGACACAGTATAAGATAGGAAAAGTCTACACACTATGAAAACCTCAGCAACCATTTGTCAATGGTTTCTCTTCTGTCTCGTGTTTACTCATCTCACAGGTGTTGTGTCCAAGCGTAGGGCAAGCTTCAAGCATGCTAATTTCTCCTTTTTCTTTCATATGACTTCTCAGTATACTATCCTAGAGAAATTCTGGCTCATGACTAAGTACTACCGCTCATAACCGTAGGGGTGGACAGAGAAATGCACATGTTCAGAGCTAGAAGACTCTCACACATCCCGGTTCTACTGTATCTTAAACTGTGGCCTTGGACACACAGTACCATTTCTTTGTTCTTTCCTCTTGGTAAACAAGAATGCAACCCTGGCCCCATCTGTGATCATCTGATCATTGCTATGAGCACTGAACTACTGTGTTTTAAATGTTCAGCAATCAGTGTGACCTTTGTTTTCCCTGCTTTTCCCAGAAGGAAGCGTGATGACATCGTTGTCCTCATTTTACAAATAAAGAACTTTATTTCCCAGATGTTTAAAAAAAAAAAAAAACCAAACAAAATTTCATTTCTACCACTCCCCTTTCTCTTATTAAGGAGCATAACTTTAGCAGGAAAAAGAAAGCTCCGCATAATAAAAGAATATTTTCCTCTTTTTAATATGGGTAAGCCACTGAGACTGTGAAAGTCAGAGTGAGCATTATGAAGCACAATCAGCTCTCTAAGAACTCTTAAATGTAGTAGCTCTGCTCCTCCCAGATCTCCGCAGCAGAACATGAATGTTCTGTATGTTTTGGTACCCAAATCTCTAGAACACAGTATATGTCTGCCCATTTCCAGTTGGGGCTCCTGGAATGCCTGCTCATGGGAGCAACTAACAGGCTGGCGTCTGATATTTAGAGGAGCTACATATGTGCAACACACAGCTGAATTGAAGCTCCAGTCTCTAACATTACTCACTCAGACCTGTACAACAATGGATTGTTTGTGTTGTGACTGAATACCTTTGTTTCAAAGTTCTGTCATTTCCCTGTGCCAAAGCATTGTGCTCTATGTTGGTGAAAGGCTGAGGGATTCAACAGTCTGCACCTTACACCTGGGAGACAGAAATGGCAATCTCCCATAAGGAAATAGAAAGTTAATGCTACTAATTTAAATGGCTTATAAAACACTTGTCATGATAAGATGGCTGGAATGTTATTTCTGTATTTAAGCAAATGTATGTGTGCTTGTTTGTCCCACCTACAGCTCTTACCATATCCAGAAAATGCAGGAAGCATGAAATGCCCTAAGGTTTAGCCATTGCTGACCCACATGGAAACGAAGTGTTGGACTACAGGGGTGCTCGTAGCTATCTGTGTCCATAGTCAATACTACGGGAATGGTTAAGTTGTAATCTAGTTATTTTGCATTCAGACACATTTAAAAGTAATATACTTATTTTATGTGTATGGATGTTTTGTCTGCATAATGTCTGTGTACCACATTTGTGCCTGGTGACTGCAAAGACCGGAAAAAGGTGTTGGATATGATATCGAAATTACAAATGGTTGTGAATAGCCATGTAGGTACTGGGAATTGAATTCAGGTACTCTAGAAGAACAGCCAGTGTTCTTAGCCCCTGAGCCACTTCCCCAGATTCAGGTACAGAGAATATTTAGAACAGACCTTCCCTTGTGCTCCATCTGGTGTCTGACTAGCACTGTGTGGCTATTCCAGCCAGTGTGATAAAGACACTCATATGCTAAGTCTTCCTTGACAGTTCAGGGTACATTTTATAGAACACCTCAGTCAACTTTCTGTGTTACAAGTACTATATGCTTGGTTCTGCTTAGTATAGACAATTTTTCTCAGAAACAAAGTCTAGTTAGAATAATGATTAGTTATGTATACCTTGGGGCTTTGTAAGTTTCACCCTGAAAACTGCTTATATTATACTGTGCTACCACGTTTTCACAGTTGGAGAGATTATACCAAGAGACAATTAAAAAAAGAACTACATATTTACTTATTTTCAAATCATGATAGTTTGAATGGAAACTAATCTTAGGCAGTTTATGAGAAGGTAGAATGAGGGGGAGTAGGATTAAAAAGAGAGGAAGGGGGGAGAATGGAAGAAAGAGAGTTAAAGGAAGGGAGGGTAGGAGAAGAGGAGAGAAAGGAAGGGACAGAAGGAAAGAGCACAAAGCTCAAATCCAAGAGAATCGAGAACCTCAACATAAAACCAGATACACTGAATCTAATAGAAGAAAAGTGGGAAATAGCCATGACTGCACAGGGAAAATATTCCTAAACAGAACCCCAATGGCTCGGGCTTTAAGATGAACAATTGATAAATGGGACCTCATGAAACCGGAAAGCTTCTGTAAGGCAAAGGACACTGTCAATAGGACAAATGGCAACCTACAGATTGGGAAAAGAAAAAAGAAAAAAAAACTACATCCAATAGGGTGCTAACATCCAAAATATATAAAGAACTCAAGAAGTTAGACAATGACAACTGAAATAACTAATTAAAGAATGAGGAAAGTGAATCAGAGAATTCCCAACAGAGGCATCTCAAATAAAGAAATGTTCAACATCCTTACTCACCAGGGAAATGCAGATCAAAACCACCCTGAGACTATGATTTGAAACTGATGCTTAAATAGCCCGGTTTTACGCTGGGCCCAACCTGGAACTATCTGTATCCAGTCATCCTCAATCAGCACTGATCTCCTCCAACCCCTCTTATTTATACCTTTGTATTTACTCAAAGACAATTAATTCCCTTACCTAATCTCTTCTGGGAGGTTGCCTTATATGTCTGCTTTTGGCTTAGTCTCAAAATACATTTCTCACAAGTTTCAGGAACACCTATTTTCCTGGAAAGTTCTCCTGGGCAGTGTAGTGAGTAGTGGCTACGTTCCAGTAACATCTTTGGTCTGTAATGCCTCTGGATGTAATCCCTACAACTGTGAAAAACATGGAGGTGAAGAGTAGTATAAACATCCGCAGATTTGACTAGGACCCATGGTCTCTTCCCACACCAAAGCTTACCCCGTCCTGTCTGTATTGAGACCTGCATAGAGACAGTGAAGCAGTGTTGCTATGACTAAGACTCAGTTCTTCAATTTTAGGCCAATTATTTTTCTAGGTGGTGCATCACCAACTTTTCTTTCCCATTTGCAAGTGAGAAGGATCTTACAAAACTATCTGTGAAAGGAATATAGGTAGCTCTGAAAGGCTGTTGTTTTAAATAGATAAGCATATTTTTTTTATGATTGGAAAGGAAAGGTATAAAGAGAAGTTAAACCAATCATGTTTACACACACATCGGGCATGCCTAGGAAATGAAAAGTTTCTGTCAGCAGGATACGGTTTTATCAGAGGATGGTAATTTGAGTCAGAACTTACAGTGTGAGTTGCATGTAGGACAGCATGCAAAATCTTAATAAAACCGGTTGTCTTACAGCTCTCAGTTCTCTTCCTCTCCTGGGCCTCTGAGAGAAGGAAATTGGATAAACCTGCCCCCTTTTCTGTTCTCTATTGATTGTGTGGCACTTCTCTCTGGCACTTCCTGTTTTCAAGCCAACAACAAGGCTGAGATAGCACACTACTGTATATTCTTCTGAGCAAAACTCCCTGGGGAAAATCAGTGGTGAATGTGGCCTGATGCCTCCCAGGCCACTCAGAAAACAGATAGATGGCAGCTGACATCTGCATGGAGTCACATCAGCTTGGTCTTGGGGAGAGAAGCTGAGGACAGGTTCCCGGTTGATTTTATCTCTATGACACCTTATTAAGGTGGGAAAGGAAGCAACCATCTTGATTTCCCAATGAGCTAGTTCAAGTCAGATAGCATGGTTTTATCTTTTGTTTTGCAGTTCAGCCAGCTGGCCTGTAGAAATAAACTGGGTAAACTGATGTATGCTTCTTAAAAGTGAACTCATGCTTAAAACCAAGTCCTGAGAAAGAAATAAGTTGGGAATGAAGGTTCCAGTCCTGGGGAAACTTCACTTTCCTCCTTGTAAAGTAGGATGGATGTCATTGCTAGATATCAGTGGGACTGTTGACAAGGTATAGGAAGGGAGTTGAGTAACCCAGGTTGGTGTCCTGAGTAGACCCCACTGTAAGGGGCATGACAGGGCTGGTTTACCTATGGAGGGAAGTGCTAGAAAGGATCCTAGACTAAACTCCACCTGATCACCACACTGTTCGCCAAAATGTACTTGTGTATGATTTCACTGAGATTATCTACATCCAACCTCACAAAGTAATCAATAAACATTAAGTTATCAGGTTGGTGACATGGCTCAGTGGATAAGAGCACTTGCTGCTCTTCCAGAAGACCCAGGTTCAATTTCCCAAATCCCCATGTCAGTTCACAACCATCTATAACTGCAGTTCCAAGAGATCCAATGCCCTCTTCAGACTTATGCTGACATGTGTGCATGTAGAACATCTAAACATATACAAAAAAAATTTAATTTTTTTTAAGGAAGAAATAGGTGTACCTTGAATTCGTCACTTTAAACTAAAATTTGTCAGTTTAACTTGAATGATCATCATTTCAGGACATAGAAATATTAGTTATTTCAGATGGGTTTGGGGCAACAAAATAAAGCATTGCCTTTTAGCTCTAATCTTTGAATGCACGTTTAAAAACTGATTTAGGGGCTGGAGAGGTGGCTCTCTGATTAAGAGCACTGGCTTCTCTTCCAGAGAACTGAAGTTCACTTCCTAGTACCCACATGGTGATTTACAATCATCTGTACCCACAGTCCTAGGGCATTCACACCAAATTCTGGCCTCCATAGGCACCAGGCACACACTTGTTACAGAGATATACATGCAGGCAAAATATTCATAGACATAAAAATTTACATACTGATTACAAGTTAGTTTTAAAATTCTGTTATGTTTTGGAGAAAAGGTATTTCTAATGTATGTTTGCATACATATTAATAAATAGAGTAATAAACTTCTAGTCTTAACTTTGTGTATGCAAACATACATTAGAAATAATTCATCTTCAAAATTATTTTCTTATAACTTTGAAGTGATCAGTTAATAGACATCACATTTCTTAAGAAACTTAAGAATAATTACACTAAAAGACTACTTTTAAAAACTAACCTATGAATGAACATTTTTTCAAACAGAAATTGATGACTTGTATTTGGAAAGCATTTTGAAGTCTATGTAGTAACTTGCTTAACTCTTTCAACTATAAAACCATTTGTTTGTTTGTTTTGCTTTGCTTAATTTTTCTGGACTGAGTCTTGCCTTGTAGCCCTTAGTGGGCCTGGAACTCAAAGTCACAGAACTCCATCTGCCTCTGTCTCCTGGTATACATTTGTGTGGGCAAAACTTTTCTATTTTTTGTTTCTCTTGTTTTAAATATATTCTATTCTTTCTCTGTCATTGTGCTTGAAAAGCAAAGATAATGAGGGAAATATCTCCAAACCTTCTCTTCTCAATATCCGTCTACACATGGCCCTGGGTATCATCCCTCTCAGTATCTATTGTTCACTCAGAGATTAGCATAGGTCAGGGGTTGGCTTTTATATTAGCAAGCGTGTAGTTATTTCTAAAATGTGAATGAATGAATCTTTCTTCCTTGTCCCTAGTCCACTGGATGCTCCTGAAATCTTAGCACAACACTGAGGCATGATTTTCATGTTATTTATTATGAGCAGGGAGCATTTCATGATGTGTGTTCAATTTTCCTTAGTTTGAAAAAGCAATTTTCATCCTAGGGTCATTAGAGGATTCTTGTATTTGTCCACAATATGAAGAAACTACCATCACACCTAGCAGAAAATTCAAAGCTTGTTTAAATCAGTTCAACCTGGTTACCAGATGCTGAGAGTTAGGCAGTATCCAAGATCCTAGACCTTCAAAGCAGCAGTAATCTCATTCACTGTAGTCCCACTTACAAGTTGCTCGGCAACATTAGGAAGCTGCTTTTCTCACATCTATAGCTGAATATAATTTCTCTGGGTGTTAATTTGTCAGTCCCTCCTTTATTGAAGCTGCTTAAATAAAGCATTGGGTATATAGTTGTCAGCTTCCAAAAAATTATTTCAGATGTTGTTCCTGCATTGCATAGATGGATCAATTTTGCTGAAAGTTACTGCCAAGGATTTAGAGAGTATGTCATAATGCTTGTCCTTCCCCTTAAGGTAAGCAGAACACACCTCATAGGGAACTATATATAACACTGTCTCTGCCACAGTATTCCTATACTCCATAGCAATGCTGCTGGTGAACTCTCACCAGCAAAGCTGTGCCAGCATGCAGTGGACAGCAAAAAGAGGAACCATTGTGCCTGTCCTCACTGAAGCCATAGAATGTAAGGGCTTAGGGTCTGGATTTTTGCAAATGGCAACTTCTCTCAACAGAAGTTATTTCACAGTGTCATTGTATCCACTTCTACTACTTCCTTAACTTTATAAATGAGAAAGGGGATGGATGGTGGGCAGTAGCATTCTCTTAAAGTCATATTGTTTTAGGTGACCAACAACTACAAGTATTTTTGAATCTTGCTTTTGTGGTCTCATGATGCCTTGGGATTTCCAAGTAAAATCTGTAGAGGATGAAAATGTCCCCATACTCCCTTGGTAGATCCTGCAGTTGTTATTTGTTAGACTTGTATCTTACACAAAAATTACCTTTAAAAACAATTAAAAACTCAAAATTGCCTGGAACAGTGTTTTATAAATCTTGTAAGCAGCAGATGTAGTGTTGTGTTGTGACTGATGAAAGTCCTAATCTCGCTTGCTTCAGCTAGCAGTTAAAAGATTTGCCAAAATTTAAGCAAATGGAAAATAAATGTTTAAAATGATCGCTTATCAGGTTGATAGTGTTTGGCATGACCTATGCTCAAACAAGCCTATTACAGTTCTTTGTCTCTCATTGAGTTCCCAAATCCAGACTTGAATAACCAGCTCTTGATGCTGGTAAAGATTGAGAGTCAACATTGCCTCCTAGCTACTAAATAAGACTAAATTTTAGTGCCAACTTACAGAAAAGCACAGTTTTAAGGACAGAGAAGCAATTGAATATACCACAGTACTGTTTGGGAAAATGAACAGTGTAATAATCTAATATTCTTAATTTTATGTACATGAATATAATGTATATCAACTTTTTACATGAGATACATACAGACAGCATTTAAACATTTTACTGAACAAATAAGAATTTACAACAATTTTACTGCTTAGAGGGTGATACGATCTTAGATTAGATCTATATAACAGAGAAAGAATTTAATAGCTTACAATAATAGAAACACCAACAATTAAAACAGACTTTATAAAATAATTTATATTTATATATTTATATATAGATTTCCCCTAACATCTATAGAGAGGAATTATTTGCATTTGTGAATGTGTGCAACGAATGGCATATTTTAAAATTTTAGGTAATAAAATAATTTAGAAGCAGTTCATGCAATGGTCAAAGCAAGGGGTGGTGTCCATTGAGATACCCTCTTCTTTTGACATTAACCAGCATTAGACAGATGGACCCTAAGTACCACAGGTGTGCGTGAGTACAAGTCTCCACGTTACATTAGACAAGCATCAATGTACACATGTTGTTACCCTTTCTTTCAAGTACAACTTCTGTTTGTCACGAGAGTAGTCAGTTACAGGCAGTGTGATTCCATGTTTCTCCTGGAGTTCTACCAATCTTCACTCAAGGTAACTAACAGACCTTCCTTGTTTTCACAATTTTACTTTGATACTTCACAGAATGTCCCCCATGTCCTATGACATAAACATCCAGCAGGTAAGACTTCCCAGGCTGCAGATCTCTGATTGTCTCTGTTGTCACTGCTTTCTGCAGGTTTTGGCTGTGAAAATATTTGCAAAGGACCTTCTCTGATTTCTTTCTGGTGTCTGGTCCTAGGCACTGGTTTTGCTCTCTTCTCTTCTGGTCTTCACTGTAGTTTCCACCCACTTCCTTTCTATAGATACAAAACTTTCTCCTTTCTTGGGTGCCAAGCCATGCCACTGTGACTGAAGAGCAGGTGCGTAGCTTGTCAAAAGCTTTGATTCTTGTGTCTTCGGGAAGAGATGGGAATGCATGCTTACTGGGCCTGGTGGTAGCCAGTATTTTCAACTTTGATGCTCCTTTTCTGTTGCCTTTCAGTCGAATGAGGTATTTTCCTTTGGGTTTTCCTCTTAACTGAAACTGCCGAATGCCTTCCACATTCTGTGACAGAAGCAGCCTCCCATCTCTTCTCACTTGGACTTGAACGGCATCCATACAAGAATGAATAAAGAAGGTGACCTTTTGGTGAGAGGAGATTGGAGCAAACCGTAGAAACTTTTTCCCCTTCCTTTTAACAAACACATCTGTGACTCTCCCATCTTTGAGCTCCACTGTCTTCTGTTTTGCCTCTTCCTTGGTCCTGACAAAGGTACCCACATAAGCTGTACTCATGTTGGTGTTGGTATTGACCATAAAGACATCAAAGTAGTATTGGGTATCGGGCTTCAGGTCAGACACTGTGAAAATATTTTTATTTCCTATGCAAATTTTTTGAATGTCAACCTTGGGCCTCCAGTAGACATGGCGCCCCAATTTGGGAGAAGGCTTTGCCAGGAAGCTTCGATCTTTACCCAAATTATCTGTTGGAAATCCAAAATGGGCAAAGTCAAAGGGGTTAAAGTCTAGACCAGGTTTGGGTGCCACCATGAAGGCATCATCTACATTCATCTTTGTTTCTGCTGCACAGAGGCTTTTGAAATTGTGCTCTTTGTTGATGACCACACAGTACTCTATGGGTTGTTTCAACATAGAGGCTGTAGGGCTTGGCTTCCAGGCCAAAGTGACTGTGGTACGTCCAAAGGAGGTCACATCAACTCTGGGGTCATATGGTAATTCAGGGTATGGCTGGTCAGATTCTGGTGTGGTGGTGGCATATACTTTGAAATGTGTGTCTTTCTCTGTCGAAAGAAGCTCCAACTGATACAAACCAGATGGGGAACTTGAAGATAGAAAATACTCTACATCATTGCCCTTGTAGGAGAATAGTTCTGTGCCCTCCACATCAGTCATCTGCTGCTTCTGCTGGTCAAGTAGTTCTGGGTCACCTGAAGAACAAGGGAGAAATATAGGCTTCATGTTACTGTGGATTGCTGGCCTTAGACTATGTATACAAACATCATATCTTCATGTCGAGGGCATGACATATTCCTAACAGAGACAATGGCACCAATGGAACAGATGAGCATGAGGTCACTAATTTCTCACCAGAGTCACTTCTTACTCCTGTACTTCTTTCCACTCCTTTCCCTTAATTCAATGCAATATATTGTTATACATATATGAATCTAGACAACTCTCTAGTTTTAGAACCCTATTTTTGATTATGTCATTAAATAATATTATTGGTTTATATTTTATTATTGTAAATGATGCCCATATATGAGCAAGACATTTCTTCTTTGGGACAGAGTGCAGTTAGAGGAAAAGTTAAGTCAAAGACTAAACATTTTAGTGACTGTTAGTCTGATGTGAATCAAAATGATTCAAACATGTTGCTTACAGATGGTCAGCCATTATTCTAATTTCATGACTGTTAGTAGAACTGGGTGACCTAATTAAAATATAGGGTATGAAGCATCAGTTAAGTGTGTTTAAGGACCAGTGTTCTGAATTGGTTCCCACGACAGTACAAAGGAAGTCTATTTTTCCCATTAAAAAATATTTGCCTATTGTTAACATCAACACAATGCAGACATAAGCATACATTTTCTAGAATCTGGTGGAACACTGGTGAGCAGAGTGAACAATTGTTTTTCAGCTTTGTACCATAAGTTAAAAGTGTGTAGAATGAACTTATTCTACAATTCTGGGAATAACAGAACTGCCACATCTGTTAATGTCAGAGATCCTGTACTATAAGTCTTATTGCTTGCCCATGGGCTCTTCCAAGATTGACGAAGTACTATAATTCACAAACATCTTTCTCATAGGTGCATCTGGCAGGCCTTTATCTTTCGGTTAAGATTCCCTTAGAAGGAGCTACAGCTGTTTTTCACTTGCTTTCTGCTATCAACTTTCCACCCTCTCTGTCGTCTTTAGGTGACTAATTCATTTTTTCTACTAACTTTCTTTTCACTTTGGCCATTAAACACTGCTGAATGCCTCTCTACTTCTTTGATGCACCCGTTACTTCCTAGAGATGAGACATTCTTCACCTGTCTGAGCCGCAAACTTCACAACAACTAAGCCAGAATGAACATCTGAGACTTAACTCAGACACCTAGGGTTTCAGATGCTGCAAGTGAGCAAACAGGCCTGCAGAGACTAGAGACAGAGGCTGCCCAAATGGCTTACCTCCACACCCCTCTTTGCCTCTTTTACTTTACTTAAATCACTATCCTCTCATGCCATTTCTTCATTTCAAGCTCCGTTCACATGTGTAACTGGGTTGTTTCCCTTACTTGAAGAAGGCTGTGTGTTTCAGAAGGCTTTCAACCATTGTTTAGAGTTCTGAGGCTAGGTGGATCCAGCTGCTTACCTGATCCATCTGCACTGGACTCCTCATGCAGCTCCTGAAGGCTAAGCTTCCACTCCAAAGGTGCATCACAAGGTGTCACTGTGACTGACAGTGGGGTGTTATCTTCCTCAACCATGAAGAAATACCTGTGGGAAAGTTCAGACCCTATGATGATTCAAATAACAACAATCAAGACTTACCAGAAAAGCCGCTTAGTTTTCATTTTTACTCATTTAACACTTTTCAGAAAAAACATAAAACCCTAAAAGTCCACAAGTTTAAAGTCCAAATGCAAACAGGCAGCCAAAGTTAATATCAAGAAGTACAATGAAGGTAACAAAAGAAGATTCAACCAACTGTTCTGAGTTTAAGATGAACTGTTGTCCATCTATAGGAGCCCCCACCAAGAAATAAGTCACAGCCACGAAGCATTCCCTATGTGCCCTATAGTGCTGTGCTTTGACAAAATTTGTTACCTTGATGGTACTCTGACATGTCACCTGCTCAGTCAAAAATTCAGTTTCCAACATCATAGTCCTAAAACCATAGTACCCTTGGTTTGAAAGATAACATAGCATGTGTATTTATTACCAACATGTCCTGTCAAATTAAGTATGTTAAAATTTTTAAAACAGAATTAGAAAGAAAATCGAAATATTCTGTTCTTTGTTTTTACCTCAGACATTTTTCATGGTACCTCAGGCGTGGTGGCGCA
>LR750104.1:667713-683476 GCA_902729485.2 Mus minutoides | reverse complement strand
CATTTCCTGTATGCTGTTTCAGCTCAGCATCCCTCGAGTCACTCTTTTCCACATGCCCACCACCAACAAACAGGACAGGCTGACAACAGTACCCAACTCCTACTCTGCTCTCTCCGACCACCTCTCCTGCATCCAGTCTCTCTCTTGAGCCTGGATCTTCACAGGAGTGCCCCTTCTCTACCTCTACTTGCTCCCATATCACAGACACCTGAATTTACCTCTTACATGTTAACAACTCTCAGGTTTAAATCTCCAGCCTGAACTCTTTCCATCTTCAATAAGACAGTGGCGTTTCAAACTTGAGACATCTAATCTGAATTCCTACAGTCATACCCTGGTCACTCCAGATGAACAATTTAGTCTCTCTTGGTGGTTTGTTTGTTTGTTTGTTTGTTTTGGCTTTGTTTTGTTTTGTTTTGTTTGACTTTGCCTTTGAAATACATGCAGACACTACTGCTTTTTCCTGCCTGCTCTAAATCTTCAGTTCCTCTCGCCTGAGACTTGCGGTGGCCTCCTGATCAGGCTCCTGGTTTTGTAAACCTCAAACTCAGAATTTCCCCTGGCTCAAACCCCTCCAAGACCTGTGTGTTGCAGAGTAAAAACCACAGAGCTGATGCTATCACTCATGTGCCTTCCTGATCCACCTCAACTGCATGTGCCTTGCCACCATGTCACCCTGAGCTTTGTTGTCTGCAGTGCATGCATGTCAGCTCTTGCCTGTGGACTTGGAATCTCTTCCACCTAGCAGAGCTCCTTGAGACAGAGGCCCAGATGTGCTCAAGTGCTCCCTTCTGCCCTCTACTCCAGCACCACTATGAATCCATTTGGACCCCATTTGTAAAAGATTCCCTTCTTGCTAATGATTGTCACTTTCCTTTTATTTTTGAAGTACTTATTGACACCTAACATACTATGTTTCATTTATTTCTTTTTAATTTTTCTGTCTCCTTCAACTAGACTGACAGCTACAAGAGGGTAGCCATTTATTTCATTGGTATGTATTCATATACTGAGATAATTCAAAATATTTGTTGAAATAATTAACCAATTGTGATTTCCACTGTTAAATCATCTTATTACTTCCAACTATTCTTTCCATTGAAATGGGAGCAATCTCTATTCAAAGCCCTGTTCCAAGTTTCTAAACCTGGTGAAACACTGGGTGACAAGAACAAGAACCATCCCTTTTCCAACTTTTACCACAGGTTGAAAATGAAGTATGTAGAATTTCCCATTCTCAATGGAAGAGAAAAACTCAACTCAACACTGATGACGTCAGAGCTCCTTTGCTATGTCTAAGCCTCATTATCCCTCACAGGCACTATGCACCATTCCCCAAGCACAACTCACAAGCATCCTTTGCACAAGAGCAGTTGTCAGACCCTTATATTTAAGCTAAGGTTTCCCTCAAAGGAGGCAAATCACTGCCATGCCCCTCTACAGACCTTGCATTGTACTTCTATAAACCACAGGTTTTCTCTATCAGCTTTGAGCCTCTTCACAGCTTTAGATTTTAGCTTTGGGTCAGTCTTGAACTGATCTCATGCTCAAGCTTCCTCAGGGAGGCCCTGCGCTTCACCAGGTTCTGCGCTTGTCTCTGTCTCTGTAACCACACAAGACTCCTGTGTTCTCTAAAACACTTCCCATTCCTGGGTCTCTGAGATGTGTTTTTTCAGAAACCCAGTTATGCTCTACTCATATTTTGATGCTACCTCTTCAGAAATGTTTTTCCTCACTCATTCCAGAAGAGGTTTGCAAACTTTCTCTTGGGGCCTATGGTCTCCACTTGTCACACTTATTGCAATTTGTGCCTAATGCGGCTGTGTGGTTATCTCCCATTCCCCCAAGGCCCACTTAGGGCTCATTTTCATTGTCACTGTAACATCCCTGTTCTCAGCATGCAAGCACAGATTTATGCATAGAGCAAGCACTCACTAGACATTTTCTGAATGAATGAATACTAAGTCAATGAGCTAACTCAGGAATCTTAACAGCAATCTCCTAAGTCTAGCCTGAGGATATTATATCCAGAATCTGCTTCTATTTGAATACATATAATCTGAACAAAAATAGAAGTTTTTCCTCTTCACGATTCAGAGATAAATTTAGAGATGTCAGGTGATGTGGAGCAAGAGAAGACAGAATGAGGAACATATTAAACATATGCAATGTCTTAAAAGTAATACTGGACAATCATCTGAAAAGACAGGTGAATAATTTAACTGTTTACTGTGTAAAGTCTGATAAACCACTTACCACATTATCTACAGTAAACAGTTAAGTTTTTTTTTAATCCTTTAGCAGAGATAATATAAAGCTGAGCCTTTTCATATCACAGAGAAAAGGAGACACAGTATGAAATAGTGTGTGTAACTTCATGGTTTGTTTCTTGGATTTTGAGCAGCACAGGACAACAGTGCCAGAGGCAAAACCGTGCTGATCTGTTGGCTGATTTCAGAGATCAGTTTCTTTCCTTAGCTAAGCAATGGTGTTAGTTACTTGATGACAAACTGTACCTATTAACAAACAGGAGGATTCTTGCATTGCTCAAGGTGATCCTTGTGCGTGTGCAGCAGCAGGAGATCCCTAAGGTAACACCTCCTTCTAAAAGCTCTCAAATTAGGGATAAACGAGAAACTGCACCAGCAATATGCCATGCATCCATTATTAAGCATGCAGAACAGAGGCACAATAAGAAGTGATAGGGTATGGTCTGTGTGTTCAGACATGTAATCCCTAGGAAGGTTGGCAGAAATGAAAGGAATGGGTGAAAAGCACAGAGGAGGAGGGATGAACACCACGAACTAGCCACCCTTGCAATGAATGTGTAAACATGAGAACAACATGTACATTTGGTGTCTTTTTTTACTCCTCCAGATGTGGCTATGTGCACATAGGACTATCCAACCCCAACTCAGAAGTTACATTTCTTCTTGTAGCTACAACTCTACCTAAAAAGTTCAAGCAAACAGTTCACTCAGGTGGAGATACAAAGGGCCTTAAAATGGTTCTTTGGAAATAAAAGACAAAAGTAAAAAATTAGTAAACGAAAGAAAGGGGGAAGGAATACAGTTTTGTAATGTCACTTAATGAAAACATGTTTTGGAGGAAAAATGTCATTTTTAGTATTACCCTTGGAACTACAACTTACTTAATTTTCAGAAGATAGGGGAGTAAGCAATTTGTTTGATTAAGTGATGTGATTATATAATTGGTAAGATGTATTTAATGAACACTACTGAGAGAACAGAACCCAAGTGTATTTGGAAAAGGAAAGATATTCCTAAAGAAAAATTTGGGTTTGGTCTCTTTCACTAAAATACTTCAAGGACATAAATCTAACTGTGCTCGGTGACAATTCAGTTACTATTAAGGACTCCTCTGAAGTCATTCATGGCTTTGTATATCTTTTCTTATTCTCATACTGAGCTTCTGTGAGGAGAAGTGCAGCTAGCTCCTCCACGCACTATGAAAGCAATTATTCTTATCTCATCAGTCTCATGAGTACCATTTAAAGATTCATAATTATTTACACTTTGAGCCAGTTCATAGTCTGCTGCATGCCTTCACACAAGTTACTCTATCACAGGGCTGAAACAATGCCCACTTCACCTCTAAAATCAGGTCATCTGTGCTCATTCTTGATCAGAGGATGAAATAATGGGGCCATTAAATAGAAGAGGTTTAGAGCACCATTCTCTCTCCATGAAGTTGAAAATATGATATAAAGATCCCTTACCTCAGTCTTAGGAAAGTGGGTTAGTGATGTGGGACAATTCTATGTTTTGGAATGTCAACCCATCTCTGACGCCATAGGACTTTTTTCTTAATTAAAAATATTTACAATGAAAGGCAAAGAAGTGTTAAAGCATGACAGTTTGATAACTTCAAATATAAGATTTTCAAGTATATTATATACAGGTATATGATATAGGTGTCTAACTTTCAAAGATAGACATATTTAGAAACAGAAGAGAGGCCCAGTTGTTTAAGGTGGAGTAAAAGACATGATAGTTGTCAGTTTTTCAGTATTTGAGATTCTCAAAATTTCATCATATCTCCTTGTACTATCATGTTGAAGTAATTCCAGTTTACTCCTACAGAGCCTGTCTTAGAATCCTTCACTCTCCTAGAAATTAGAGAGCAATCATTTCAAAATATGAAATACCAGCATTGCCTCTTGCACTTAAATGGAGAGCATAACAAAGAAGGCACAGACAGCCTCACCTATTGAGCAGAAATCTCATGGCAACTATATCTGTCTTACTTAGAAAAAATACACAATGCTGTTCATAAGTTGACTTTCAGAACTTTTCAAATGGAGATTTGAAAGCTTCCTGTCTTCTGTGCAGCCTCTTTTATGACACTGATCAGCAAGCTCTACCGGGACAGTACCTTCTAGGTGTATCTCTAAAGAGGTAACTGCTGACTTCAGCTCCATCTGGAATCACAGATGAATCGTGAAAAAATTCCTTATCCCGGATCTGCATTTGAAAAAGTTCCTCATCTCGGGTGGGCAGTTTCTGCGTCCTTGCGGTGAGTGGTAACAGGAGGCACAGCAAACACCAGTAGAACAGCTCCATCCTGGGCAATAGAAACAAGCTTTTCAATTAGACCTGAAGGTAGATCCTGGGGCTGGTAGGAAACTTCTTGACAAGTAAGAACTCTTTGTTTACACAGAATCAGTGATGTAGTACATGTCTTTGACACACACACACACACACACACACACACACACACACACACAATTTTGAAGCAGTTCTCCTGTGTTTCATTTAAAGTATTTTATAATGTTGAGAATAGATTTACTAGAATCTCAGACATTAGACAAAATGTTTTGAAATGAAAGGACATTAACTTCCCTTAGTCCTAAGAAAGAAAGTTGGTACTTCATTGTGACAGAAGCCAATGTGATCCTTACTGAAGATGTCCTGTCAGTTTCCAGAGTTAAGTTTTTAAAATTAAAAAATAAATTGGCATATAACAATTATACATAGTTAAGACAAACAACAGTATGGCAATTTGATGCATGTATATAATATACACTGATCAAATCAGAATAATTAGCATTTCTATTTCCTTGAACATTTATTATATCTTTATGTTAGAGATTTGTAGACCTTTTCTTCTAGTTCTTAGGATGCATTTACTGAATTATTTCAGCAGTAGCCATTCTGCTCTGCTTCAGTATTATTTACTTCAGTATTATTTCTGCTACCTGTGATTTTATGTCCATTATCCAACTTTTATCAACATCTAGCATCCTCTTTTATTTATCAAAATGTCGTATTTTCATAATATACCATCAGGTATGGTTTTGGTTCAACATTCAGCATTTTAAGCATACATTTATTTATTTGTTTTACATGGAAGTTTCTACCATTTGTGTCCTAGAGAATGAAATCAGGTTGTCTGACTCACTGAACATCCAATATTTTAACATGAAGTAATTGAGTAGGGGAATGTTCATTGAGCAGGGGATGAACGATAGTAATTTCTTCTATTTTATCAGATTATAGAAAAGATTTATTTTTAACAAAATGCATTTTTGAGAAAGCACTAAAGGTAATCAAACATTAGTTTGCAAGCATAATTCATAATGTATACTCTTTGATCAAAAATGGACTTATTTAGAGATTGTTTAAATGGAAGTCTTTAAGTTTTATAGCTCTTTAACCCATGAGTTCTCTGTAAAACTTTCATTCTAAGAATTAGCCACTTCAATGTAAAACAAAAACAAAAACAAACCCAAAACTTAGTGTACCAAGTAATAAGTTTCTTTCCAGGCTCTTACTGACATGTACTAATACACTTTTCCATCATTCAAGGCCTCCCCACTCTTTTCTCCCATTCTCCTGGCCCCTTCCTTCCCCCAACAGTCCTCCTGCTCTCACTTTAAATAAACAACTGGAAATTCATCCTTCTTCAGAGTAAGCCTGGCTAAGTCAGTCTCTAAGAACAGACTTCTAAAATTACAAAAGTGCCCTCTAATGGTGTAACTTCTTTTACTTCTCTTTGTTGCCTGTCCATAGCCACAGCCTTGAAGTTTGAATTCAGTAACACTGATCAGGCCAGTCAAGGTGGCATATACATATAATTGCAGCTCTTTGAGACAGAAGTAGGAGGGTCAGGACTTCAAGGTCACCCTCAGCTACATAACCAGTTTATGGCTAGCCTAAGTTACAATGAGACCTTTGTCTCACAGGAATAAAAATAACATCCCTCCCCTCTCCCAAATCAAACAATACAAGCCCCCACGCAACAATAATTAAAAACCCACTCATTAGAATTTCACTTTCAGAATGACTTCTTACATGGCCATCTGGTGGATAATGTGGGGATTGTGCCCATGTGGAGCAACGAATCTTGTTATCCTCCCACAGCTTGTGTGCAGCTCAATCAGATGTAAAAAGTTGCGAGGATGGTTCCATATCTACATCATATATGTATACAAATACATATGCAACTAAGCACGATCACACACTGCACTAAGAAAGTTGGTGTGGCTGTATGACTATTAACAATCCAGAAAAGCAGCATGCTGCTGTTCTAAATACCAGGTAGGATCACTAACATGGCTGGACTGAAAATTTCTATTGCCTAGACCATAGAGATTCTAACAAATCTCTGCCAGTGCCTATGTTGTTGAAAGCCTTTCTCTTAAACAGCCCTCACCTTTAAATCCTGTGGAGATGGGAGAGGGAAGAATTTGGATGTCTGGAAGTCCCAAAGTCTTTGGGATAACAGGCCACAGACACATGAAGTAATTTTGTTTGGAAGGACAATATGTGTCAAATTAAAACTTACCAAAAAAAAAAAAGGTTCTTTCTCTTTTCCTCTCCTCTTCCACTCCCCTCTCCATCTTCTTTACTTCATCTCTGTCTCCATCTCTAGTTCTTTCTCCCTCCCTCTCTCTGACTGCACCTCTATTTCGATCACTATCTCTGTCTGTTTCCATCTCCTTCATCTCCATCTTCTCCATCATGTTTACCATCCCCATCTCTATCTAGCTCTTTCTTGGGAACAGAGGAAAGGAAATGAGTTGTCTCTAAAATATCATCTCAAGATCACCAAGTATTCTTTACTGACAAAGATGAGGAGGGTCCAAGACTAGTGTACCATAAGATCTATATTTAGTTGTGTGCTGTATGCACATGCATATATTCTTCAGATCAAAGTATGTAGAAATGTATGAGAACAAATAGCTGACATAAACATGAAAATCAATGAGGCATAGTCCTAAAGGAAGGCTGTGTTCAGTATAAAATGTGGCACCTGTTGCTGCTGTGTGGTGAGAGGGCAAACACTCCAGAGAAGCCGATGTGACAACAGTTTGCTTTAGAACTTCAGTGCAGACTCGCATCTACCTCATTTTCTTCACCTTTGCTATGAAGAGTATGGATTGCATGGGATGAAGTGAAGACTAGTTTTAAAGACTAAGACAGTGAATAAATAGATGCTTTATTTTCAGTTACTGGAATATGTGTGTCTGTGCAATGGATATATGAATGTAAGTACAGGCATCCTCAGAGGCGAGTTAGGACTCACCTTCAGATCTGCTAGTACTACAGTTATAGGCAGATGTGAGCCACCTGATGTCACTTCTGGGATCCAAAGCCAGGCTTTCAAAGGGAACAGTACACACTCTTAACTTCTGCGACATTTCTCCAGTCACAACCAATGAAGGAATAGGAGCTGCTTTCGTTAGAAAAACTAAGGAATAGGGCAACTAATGGGAACTGAAGAGGCATTGTTTAGTCTAATACATTCAGCATTAATTTAAAATTCTTATTCTTTTATCATTTTCATTTATTAATATTTATTCAATCATTTGTTTGTGTATGTGTCGGGGAAGGTATGGCTTGGTGCATGTTTGTTGTTGCATGAGTGGGTGGAGACCAGAGAACAGTGTTCAGGAGTTAGTTTTCTCTTTCTAACCTGTGGACTCCGGGAATCCCACTCAAACTTTCCAGCTTAGCAGCAAGAGCTTTTACCAACTTAGCCATCATTCTGACCTTCAAATTTTTATCCTATGTATCCTTTAGTGTTAAAATAAATTCAGACTGACCTAGGAGCCACCTTTCCTACAAACTTGGAGAAATGCTAAATGGCCAGAAAAAAAGCCATGTAAAATCTTAAAGTACACTGTATAAGCCAAAAACCATGCGCAAACAAGTGAAACCTGCAGCCAGGCACCTAGAGCATCTCCATACAGCCTGTCCATGCAATGCCCTGGCAATTATGTAAGGTGGACTCACCCACCTGCCACTGGCTTGCTTGGTGAACACTGTTTACTATTTAACCTGTTCAAACAGTGATAAAAAGCAAATAAACTGGATGAGGTTTTGCTATACAAACTTAGTCAACAGAATTTAGCCACAAATTCTAACAGCTATTTTGAATAGAAACCATTTCAAGCAACTAGAAGTCTTACCTTTAGGATTTGTAAACTACTGTCCTAGTTTGCTTCCTAGAGCTGCAGTTAGCAGCATCACCAAAAACAACTTGTAGAAGAAGGGGTTCCTCTGACTAATAACTCTAAGCCACGCTCCATCATGAAGGGAAGTCTGGGCAGGAACTCAAGACAGGAGCCAGAAAGCAGTAACTAAGGTAAAGGCCATAGAAAAACCAATGCTCTTTACTGGCTAGCCTTTCTGCTCCTTACTGGCTAGCCTTGCATGGCTCACTCAGTTTGCTTTCTTCTATAACCAAGAGCATCCTACCCTGGGGTAGCACTCTCCACAGTGGGCTGGGCCCTACCCTGGTCAATGAGTAATCAACAAAATGTTCCCAAAGACTTGTCTACAGGTCGATCAGATGGAGGCATGTTCTCCATTGAGCTCCCTTCTTTCAAGATGATTCCAGCTTGGGTCAAATTGGCTACAAACTAAACAGTAGACCTACTGTTAGTTAGCTTATTGTTGGGGGTAATCTGTAAGTCTGGTAAATAAAAACTATGTGATTTGTGATATTTCTGACCAAGAATTTCTGACTAAGGGGCAGCATGATGTAAATGAAGACACAGAGACACAGAGCTTCCTCCTAGGCCATACAGCCTCCCAGGACTGCCACCAACAGCTCTCTTCAGTGGTGTTACTAGAATCAAAGCAAACTCATTCAACCTCCCACAATGGAAATCAAGGCCTGCGATATCTTTACAGAAATGTGAACGTATTTGTAAAGAACGCCATCAGGTGATGAGAGCCATTCTGTGCTATAAAATCTAAGATCAAATTCCTGATGTAAACACGCTGCACAAAGGATACAGTTTTAAAACACCCACATGGAGATTTACTTTATAGTACTTGAAACAAATTCAAAGCAACCCCCAAGCCCCACAAAGGGAAGAAAATCCTGAATGACTTGAAGAAGATGCATCTGGAATAAATGAAATTTAATGTTTAATTACAGAGAGTAGAAAGTGCATGATTATAATTGAGTGAGGATAATTTAAGGAATGGTATGCCACAAAGATTTCTGTTATTTTCTTTTCATGCAAATATTTAGTCATTTAAATTTCTATTATTAAACTTGAGGGCCTTTGCTTTTTTATCTACATTATCCAAGCACATGTGATAATGTATTTAAATGATTAATCTAGCTGAAAGGAAAATGTCATGTCGGTCTAAGGACTGCTCCCTGTGTCTGCACCAACCTGCTGGCAGTGAGGAAGGAGGCGAGGCACCCTAGTGGGCCAGAGCTTGCCTTTTGGAGCTCAAGTCCCTTCGAGGCAGAAGTGCAAAACAATAATGTTTAAATTCCTAGAAGTGGGTTGATTTTGTTGTCTTTCAAAGAAGAAAAATGTTGACTGAAGTTAGTTGATTGTTTGAAAAAATATTCAAAAATACCCCCTGCTTTGGTTGAATATTAAAACAAGAAATCAATGCACTGCAGTTTGGGATTCCCATATATAAAAAGAAAGAAATACAATAGGAGGCTCCTGGTTTGTCCTTTGGTGTGGTCTCAGCAGGTGAGAATGGCACTCCCATGCAAAGACTGTCCCTTGTGGATTTATCCCTGTTAACAGAATCTGCTGTCACTCCATAGTGCCACAATTATGAAGGGCTTTAGAGTTCATTACAGCCGTGATTCCAACATCCTCAAGCACTTCCCGCAGTGACTGCCAACTTTCATTCTGAAGGGAAATTGAATTAATATTAAAAGCACTGTAAAATTAAAACCTGCCAGAGATTCAAATAAAGTTTCCATGCTGTCATCTGTCCGCTTGGATCCTCCTGGTGCACAGTTAGTGTCAGGACCAAAGTCAAGGGCATTCTAATTTTAAATGGCCAAGAGTCAGAACTACTTGAGAGAAGAACTTATTTTAAAGTAAGTAACCCTGTCTTCTCACTGTTCTTAAGGCCAAAAGGAGCACAATAACAACAGAAATGACCAAAACAAATGCACCATAAATAGCCATAGTCTTTGATGTGGGAAACCAGACTTAATTTACCAAATGAAAGAAGATTTAAACTGCAGTGGATGGGTGACCACAAGATACAGCCAAGTCCAAGAACGATGCGTAGGACAATGAAAAGTAACACTGACACAAAAGAGAAGATGCTTTCTCCCTGTCACAACGTCCTCAGGATACAAGATGACTGGGCGAGTTCCTGCCATCTTGCAAATAGCTAAGAACTCCTAGATGGAAGAGAGCCTGTGGAGAGGGCGAAAATACTCAGTAGCTCTTCTTGCTTATGTTTGATAGCTAAGCTGGTTTTTTCCTCTTGGTCTGCAGCAAAATGAAAGTGGTTTCCTGTGCAATGTTCCCAAGCAGCCTATTCCCTTCACACCTCATTCTCTGCAGAGACAAAGCAGAGACAGAGCAGAGGCCATTAGCCCCAGCACACGTCAGCAGAGAAGCGGAGATAGCAACACACACCCTCAAGTTGACCTTAGAGTTACTTTAGCTGAGACGTGAAGTTGCCAAAACTGAAATAAGATTAAAAAGATAACATTAAAAAGTCAAGTTGCTAATAAGTGACTTGCCGATCGCTAACTTAATACTCCAAACTGAGCAGGGTAATGTAGGGACTCAACAATGATAACAAAATATTGTACAAATGCAAAAGCTACTTACAAAGACAATAGCGTTGATATTCACTCACTATTTTTAATTCAACTTCTTTGTGATGAGTGCTTGCTATACATCAGGAGCTCATTTGGGGACATATCATAAAGTGCATATTATAGTCAGAGTGATAAGTAGAACACAAATATAAACAGGATAACAATGTTGGGTGCTATTCATTGCTGTGCAGAAAATTAGAATAGGCCTGTATTAAAAAACACACAGTGATAGCAATTTCAGGCTGAGTATTTAGAGTGTTTCATGGGGAAAATGACATTTACGTTGAGATTTAAACAGAGAATGCCAGAGAAGCAAAGGCCAAAGGAAACAGCATCCTGTACAGAGAAATGTCTGCAGCTAAGGTCCTGACATGGCACTAAGCTTGAGATATTGACAAAGGAAAAGGTCATTGGTGGAACTTAGAGGAAAGGGTGGGAGGAGGGATACGAAGAGGGATGGGTATGGGGAGGGGGAGAGGGAGAGAGGCAAAGTGCAGGTCACATGAACTTTACAATCATCAAAGATTTTAGGCTCTATTTTGAATGTGATGGAGAGCTCTGTAAGCAGAACAAGTCCCAGGGCTAATCCATGCTGTCTGTTTGTCTGCCTGACTGCCTATCTATCTATCTATCTATCTATCTATCTATCTATCATCTACCTACCTATCTATGTACCTACCTGCCTACCTGCCTGTCTATTCATCCATCTATCCATCTAAGCAATAACTCTGCACTGTATAGGTAACCAATTTTAAGGGGAGGGTGATTATAGAAATAAAAAATCAATCTAGTCTCTTAAAAAACATGGAGGAAGGCTCTGGCAGATGCCCATGGCAGAGCATAGGTAGCTTGGAGGCAAAGATAAAGAAAAATGGAGCAGCTTTGGGATGTATTTTATAAACTAGATTACAGAGAATATAGAGGAGATGAGGGCAGAATTTCGGTGAAGAATCAAGAATAATATACTAGGATGAAACATAAGAAATCAGAGAGAATTTAAATTAGGCTGAACTGATATAATGTCATAATGAATTACTACCTAAGATGTAACTTTTAAATCTAATTCTTTTCTTAATATTCTGTATCTATTTTTTTTATTTGTGCATGCCACAGTGTGCATGTGAAGGGGTCAGAGGAAGAGTTGAAGCAGTCAATTCTGTTCTTCTGACTTGCAGGGATCAACTTTGATAGTCAGCTTTGGCAGTCATTACCTTTACCCACTAAGCCATCTTCCCCAGCCTAAGGAATTCTTATGCCAAATAAAATATTTGAGGAAAACACTCTATGTGATGAAAATTCTATGCAGTGGAAGAAACATTCTATGCAGTGGTGACATGTGTGACCTCAAAAAGTGAAAGTCTTGACTTCAATTGTCATAGTTCAAAATAGGATCCAGAAATAGAAAAGGCTGGAGAGACAGACTGGGAAAGCAAACACACACACACACACACACACACACACACACACACACACACACACAAACACACACACACAGTTGTACCTAATAAAATTAGATTTCAAGTGAGGGATGCAAAATACTTCAGGTGCACTAATTTATCAAATTTTTCAAAAGTACCTAGAGAACTATGAATCCTGAAGCTGTATCTTAGCTTAGTGGATTACTAGTGAGCAGGAAACAAAATGAGAAAAATAGATGGAGATGTTTTGAAGAAAATTGACTTGAAGCACATAACAGACCAGCTCTCCTCCTGAGCTGTGTCTTAACAGATAGCTAGAAAAAATGAGGAGTTCAAGTTCAAATCAACATTTGCCTGGTATCACTTAACTTGTACTTAGCAGCATTTTTTAAATGAAGCATTCCCAGCTTGAGGAAACACACAGTACAGGCTGTGTGATGACACAGGGATCCATGGAACTTTCTAGAACTAGATTTTCACTGAGGAAGTAGATGGCTGCCTCCTAAAGAGTGGAAGGGACCAAATGCTATTAGGGCCATTATAGAAAAGGAGCAAGTGGCTGCCTCATGGGATGGCAATGCCCTGAGGAGATGGAGTGGGAAATCTGGGGTCCCTTTGTATGCTTTGTAGTAGAGCCAGGTGCTTACTGAGCTCTGTTGGACTGAGTTACCTAATGGGCTCTATACTGAGATGTGCTAGTCTGGCTGGACCTTCTGGGCTAGTTACTGGACTCTCTGCCTGGAGATGGACTGTTCTTGTGGGCCTCATGGGTTGAATACTCAATCCTCTGCACTGAGACGTACAAAACACTAGTCTTGTTTGTGAGTGAGAACACAATGACAGAATAACGGAAAAACTATAGCAGGAAAGAAGAGTCTACAAAAACACATGGACTCTTCTCTCTTCTCATCTGTAAGTAACAACCTTAAGTCTTCACCTACTTTCTCTCAAATTCAGGTGATCTGTGTCACTTTCTCAAAAGACCATAAACATTCTAGTCTCCAGAAATTAGGTATTTAAATTATTCAACTTCAAAGATATTCCTGTTTGTATGACAAACCTGGTTTTGAAAATTGCTTTGGTGATTCTCCAGCTGTGTCTGCTAAACACATGGGCTGCATCTTCCATAATGCTTTGATCAAAGAAAGCTTTTATAATCCAGCTCCTAGTGGTGTAATTAAAAGCAAGTCCCACCAACAAGAAGAAGCTGCTTTAGAACAGCAAGCATGGTGGAATCACAGTGCTCAATGGGAAGCTGGCCAAGCACAGCTTTGGTACAGAGACCTCGCTAAGATCTGGCTGAGGAACCCTGAAACAGCAAGGAGCAATTCTTGTGAAGTGTTTGCACCTGTAAGGCTCCCACTGTGCTGAGCGAGACAAAGAACAAGTAAAGATTGGCTTAATATGCCTATTCCAGAGAGCAATGGGGCCTGAATGGAAAATGGACCCTCCAAAGGGGCTGGAGAACATAGGGATAGTGGGTCTTACAGGCTCTGAGGTCAGAGAGGACAGCTGTGAGGAAGAGCATCTCAGCAGGGGTCTTAATAAAGGCTAAAGAGGAAGCTATGCAGAGCTGGGGACTTCTTTCTACAGAGCAGACCCTGAGGAATACAAGCAGCACAGTCAGTGGTCTCTCAGGCCTTACATTTAGGGATCTGTCCACATTTGTGTTCATTGCAACTACCAGTCAAAAAAGAAGGGTATCATGTGACAAAAATGTTCCCATGGAGACACTACACACACATGAGAGGGAGCCATGACAGACCTAAGTTCAGATACCACCAACTTGGTGATCCAATGAGTTTTATTGGGGTTGCTTACAGGAATATGGGTAAGGGGTTACTTACAGGAGCTGAAGGGACAGCTTCATCATCAAAGCCCACCCCAGCATGAATGACAGCCAGCAAAGCTGGGAACCTGGAGCACACTGCACAGCCTGCAAGCACTTCAACAGGTTAGAGTATCCTTTCTAGGTACCTTGGTTGTCTCAACCTTTTGCAGGCAGCTTGGATGGTTTCTACTTCTTTCTGGCACCTTTTCAGGTCTGAGTTTCCTTTGTAGTTTAGCCTCTCTGAGAATCTTCTCTGCAGCTCAGCTTCTACCCATCTGAATGGGACTCTCAGCCTTTATTGCTTCCTGTGACAGGAAGGAGCCTAGTGAATCTGGTCAGTTTCAGGGACTTCCTGGAGCAATTTTGAGTTACTTACCTTCTGGCTTAAGGAGCTTTCCTGCATGATGGAATCTTTCCGTCTTGGAGGAAATGGTTTCCTAACTGTTACAGTAGGTAGCAGGGTCAGGAAATCAGGTCCTGGCTCTAGTCAGGTGAGGAATGATGGGTTGGAGCCAAAGCGAGAATAGACACAGTGGCTTCAGGGTCCATTATTATACATATTAGAAGCATAGAGACCTCCCAACTCATCCCAAGGACCAAAAGGAAAGGCAGATGAGACTGCTGTGTAGTAACATCAAGATGTACTGGCAAGGGCATTCTACTTAAAGGAGTCGTTTAAAATGGCAGAGCTATTGCAACAGTGCAAGGATGCTTTCCAACCTACTGGAGCCAAGCACCAAAACACAGCTCTAGAGACTCCAGGAGTGTCTTAGGATGGTAGCAGGTGCTGCTCACTTGAATGGTTTCTTATCCTCGTCCTCTCTGTACAGCGTCAGTAAACCAGTTTGTGTTTGTTAGCTTCCTATTATTAGTCCCCACCCCAGGGGGAGGGTGCTCCAAAAACAGATAAGGCAGAATCAGTCTTTTGCAGAAACCAGAATTTGATTCTTATTGTACTGTCCCATCTCATTGGAACTATACAGATTTTTATATGTATTTTCTCCCTATAAAAGTGCTCTTTACAATATGAACTAACCAGAACCCCTAGAACATGTGTCTCTAGCTCTACATGTAGCAGAAGATGGTCTAGTCGGCTATCATTGGGTGGAGAGGCCCCTTGGTATTGTAATCTTTATATACCCTAATACAGGGGAGCGCCAGGACCAAGAAGTGGGAGTGGGTGGGCAGGGGAACAGGGCGGGGGAAGGGGAAACTTTCGGGATAACATTTGAAATGTAAATTAAAAAAATATCTAATAAAAAGTAATTGATTTAAAAAAAGTGCTCTTCGTGTGACTTAAGGACACAAGTTTATAAGCATAACTTTCTTTTTCCTTAAGTGGTTATTTTTAGCTTGCTTGCACAAAATGGGCATGGAATAAATATTTTCTGAATTATAGTGTCTGCTTCTGAAATGCTAATATCAAAGACCAAAGCAATCTAGA
>LR750104.1:452327-667213 GCA_902729485.2 Mus minutoides | reverse complement strand
TTGTTGAAAGCCTTTCTCTTAAACAGCCCTCACCTTTAAATCCTGTGGAGATGGGAGAGGGAAGAATTTGGATGTCTGGAAGTCCCAAAGTCTTTGGGATAACAGGCCACAGACACATGAAGTAATTTTGTTTGGAAGGACAATATGTGTCAAATTAAAACTTACCAAAAAAAAAAAAGGTTCTTTCTCTTTTCCTCTCTTCTTCCACTCCCCTCTCCATCTTCTTTACTTCATCTCTGTCTCCATCTCTAGTTCTTTCTCCCTCCCTCTCTCTGACTGCACCTCTATTTCGATCACTATCTCTGTCTGTTTCCATCTCCTTCATCTCCATCTTCTCCATCTTGTTTACCATCCCCATCTCTATCTAGCTCTTTCTTGGGAACAGAGGAAAGGAAATGAGTTGTCTCTAAAATATTATCTCAAGATCACCATGTATTCTTTACTGACAAAGATGAGGAGGGTCCAAGACTAGTGTACCATAAGATCTATATTTAGTTGTGTGCTGTATGCACATGCATATATTCTTCAGATCAAAGTATGTAGAAATGTATGAGAACAAAGAGCTGACATAAACATGAAAATCAATGAGGCATAGTCCTAAAGGAAGACTGTGTTCAGTATAAAATGTGGCACCTGTTGCTGCTGTGTGGTGAGAGGGCAAACACTCCAGAGAAGCCGATGTGACAACAGTTTGCTTTAGAACTTCAGTGCAGACTCGCATCTACCTCATTTTCTTCACCTTTGCTATGAAGAGTACGGATTGCATGGGGTGAAGTGAAGACTAGTTTTAAAGACTAAGACAATGAATAAATAGATGCTTTATTTTCAGCTACTGGAATATGTGTGTCTGTGCAATAGATATATGAATGTAAGTACAGGCATCCTCAGAGGCGAGTTAGGACTCACCTTCAGATCTGCTAGTACTACAGTTATAGGCAGATGTGAGCCACCTGATGTCACTTCTAGGATCCAAAGCCAGGCTTTCAAAGAGAACAGTACACACTCTTAACTTCTGCGACATTTCTCCAGTCACAACCAATGAAGGAATAGGAGCTGCTTTCGTTACAAAAACTAAGGAATAGGGCAACTAATGGGAACTGAAGATGCATTGTTTAGTCTAATACATTCGGCATTAATTTAAAATTCTTATTCTTTTATAATTTTCATTTATTAATATTTATGCAATCATTTGTTTGTGTATGTGTCGGGGAAGGTATGGCTTGGTGCATGTTTGTTGTTGCATGAGTGGGTGGAGACCAGAGAACAGTGTTCAGGAGTTAGTTTTCTCTTTCTAACCTGTGGACTCCGGGAATCCCACTCAAACTTTCCAGCTTAGCAGCAAGAGCTTTTACCAACTTAGCCATCATTCTGACCTTCAAATTTTTATCCTATGTATCCTTTAGTGTAGTTAAAATAAATTCAGACTGACCTAGGAGCCTCCTTTCCTACAAACTTGGAGAAATGCTAAATGGCCAGAAAAAAAGCCATGTAAAATCTTAAAGTACACTGTATAAGCCAAAAACCACAACTGGCCCCATGCGCAAACAAGTGAAACCTGCAGCCAGGCACCTAGAGCATCTCCATACAGCCTGTCCATGCAATGCCCTGGCAATTATGTAAGGTGGACTCACCCACCTGCCACTGGCTTGCTTGGTGAACACTGTTTACTATTTAACCTGTTCAAACAGTGATAAAAAGCAAATAAACTGGATGAGGTTTTGCTATACAAACATAGTCAACAGAATTTAGCCACAAATTCTAACAGCTATTTTGAATAGAAACCATTTCAAGCAACTAGAAGTCTTACCTTTAGGATTTTTAAACTACTGTCCTAGTTTGCATCCTAGAGCTGCAGTTAGCAGCATCCCCAAAAGCAACTTGTAGAAGAAAGACTAATAATTCTAAGCCACGCTCCATCATGAAGGGAAGTCTGGGCAGGAACTCAAGACAGGAGCCAGAAAGCAGTAACTAAGGTAAAGGCCATAGAAAAACCAATGCTCTTTACTGGCTAGCCTTTCTGCTCTTTACTGGCTAGCCTTGCATGGCTCACTCAGTTTGCTTTTTTTTTTTTTTTTGTGTGTGTGTGTGTGTGTGTGTGTGTGTGTTGATACTTAAGCTTCTTTTTTTTTTTTTCAACTTTTATTAGATATTTTCTTCATTTACATTTCAAGTGTTATCCAGAAAGTTCCCTGTATCCTCCCCCCTCCCGGCCCTGCTCCCCTACCCACCCGCTCCCACCCCTTGGCCCCGGCGTTCCCCTGTATTGGGGCATATAAAGTCTGCATAACCAAGNAGCTCAGGGGTACTAGTTAGTTCATGTTATTCTTCCACCTATAGGGTTGAAGACCCCTTCAGCTCCTTGGGTACTTTCTCTAGCTCCTTCTTCCTTGGGAACCCTGTGTTCCATCTAATAGCTGACCGTGAGCTTCCACCTCCATGTTTGCCAGGCATTGGTATATTTTCCCCCGAGACAGCTATATCCGGGCCCTTTCGGCACCATCTTGCTGGCATATGCTATAGTGTCTATGTTTTCTTCTATAAACAAGAGCATCCGACCCTGGGGTAGCACTCTCCACAGTGGGCTGGGCCCTACCCTGGTCAATGAGTAATCAACAAAATGTTCCCAAAGACTTGTCTACAGGTCGATCAGATGGAGGCATGTTCTCCATTGAGCTCCCTTCTTTCAAGATGATTCCAGGTTGGGTCAAATTGGCTACAAACTAAATAGTAGACCTACTGTTAGTTAGCTTATTGTTGGGGGTAATCTGTAAGTCTGGTAAATAAAAACTGTGTGATTTGTGATATTTCTGACCAAGAATTTCTGACTAAGGGGCAGCATGATGTAAATGAAGACACAGAGACACAGAGCTTCCTCCTAGGCCATACAGCCTCCCAGGACTGCCACCAACAGCTCTCTTCAGTGGTGTTACTAGAATCAAAGCAAACTCATTCAACCTCCCACAATGGAAATCAAGGCCTGCGATATCTTTACAGAAATGTGAACGTATTTGTAAAGAACGCCATCAGGTGATGAGAGCCATTCTGTGCTATAAAACCTAAGATCAAATTCCTGATGTAAACACGCTGCACAAAGGATACAGTTTTAAAGCACCCACATGGAGATTTACTTTATAGTACTTGAAACAAATTCAAAGCAACCCCCAAGCCCCACAAAGGGAAGAAAATCCTGAATGACTTGAAGAAGATGCATCTGGAATAAATGAAATTTAATGTTTAATTACAGAGAGTAGAAAGTGCATGATTATAATTGAGTGAGGATAATTTAAGGAATGGTATGCCACAAAGATTTCTGTTATTTTCTTTTCATGCAAATATTTAGTCATTTAAATTTCTATTATTAAACTTGAGGGCGTTTGCTTTTTTATCTACATTATCCAAGCACATGTGATAATGTATTTAAATGATTAATCTAGCTGAAAGGAAAATGTCATGTCGGTCTAAGGACTGCTCCCTGTGTCTGCACCAACCTGCTGGCAGTGAGGAAGGAGGCGAGGCACCCTAGTGGGCCAGAGCTTGCCTTTTGGAGCTCAAGTCCCTTCGAGGCAGAAGTGCAAAACAATAATGTTTAAATTCCTAGAAGTGGGTTGATTTTGTTGTCTTTTCAAAGAAGAAAAATGTTGACTGAAGTTAGTTGATTGTTTGAAAAAATATTCAAAAATACCCCCTGCTTTGGTTGAATATTAAAACAAGAAATCAATGCACTGCAGTTTGGGACACCATGTCCTTTGGTGTGGTCTCAGCAGGTGAGAATGGCACTCCCATGCAAAGACTGTCCCTTGTGGATTTATCCCTGTTAACAGAATCTGCTGTCACTCCATAGTGCCACAATTATGAAGGGCTTTAGAGTTCATTACAGTCGTGATTCCAACATCCTCAAGCACTTCCCGCAGTGACTGCCAACTTTCATTCTGAAGGGAAATTGAATTAATATTAAAAGCACTGTAAAATTAAAACCTGCCAGAGAGTCAAATAAAGTTTCCATGCTGTCATCTGTCCGCTTGGATCCTCCTGGTGCACAGTTAGTGTCAGGACCAAAGTCAAGGGCATTCTAATTTTAAATGGCCAAGAGTCAGAACTACTTGAGAGAACTTATATTAAAGTAAGTAACCCTGTCTTTTCACCGTTCTTAAGGCCAAAAGGAGCACAATAACAACAGAAATGACCAAAACAAATGCACCATAAATATCCATAGTCTTTGATGTGGGAAACCAGACTTAATTTACCAAATGAAAGAAGATTTAAACTGCAGTGAATGGGTGACCACAAGATACAGCCAAGTCCAAGAACGATGCGTAGGACAATGAAAAGTAACACTGACACAAAAGAGAAGATGCTTTCTCCCTGTCACAACGTCCTCAGGATGCAAGATGACTGGGCGAGTTCCTGCCATCTTGCAAATAGCTAATAACTCCTAGATGGAAGAGAGCCTGTGGAGAGGGAGAAAATACTCAGTAGCTCTTCTTGCTTATGTTTGATAGCTAAGCTGGTTTTTTCCTCTTGGTCTGCAGCAAAATGAAAGTGGTTTCCTGTGCAATGTTCCCAAGCAGCCTATTCCCTTCACACCTCATTCTCTGCAGAGACAAAGCAGAGACAGAGCAGAGGCCATTAGCCCCAGCACATGTCAGCAGAGAAGCGGAGATAGCAACACACACCCTCAAGTTGACCTTAGAGTTACTTTAGCTGAGACGTGAAGTTGCCAAAACTGAAATAAGATTAAAAAGCTAACATTAAAAAGTCAAGTTGCTAATAAGTGACTTGCCGATCACTAACTTAATACTCCAAACTGAGCAGGGTAATGTAGGGACTCAACAATGATAACAAAATATTGTACAAATGCAAAAGCTACTTACAAAGACAATAGCGTTGATATTCACTCACTATTTTTAATTCAATGTCTTTGTGATGAGTGCTTGCTATACATCAGGAGATCATTTGGAGACATATCATAAAGTGCATATTATAGTCAGAGTGATAAGTAGAACACAAATATAAATAGGATAACAATGTTGGGTGCTATTCATTGCTGTGCAGAAAATTAGAATAGGCCTGTATTAAAAAACACACGGTGATAGCAATTTCAGGCTGAGTATTTAGAGTGTTTCATGGGGAAAATGACATTTACGTTGAGATTTAAACAGAGAATGCCAGAGAAGCAAAGGCCAAAGGAAACAGCATCCTGTACAGAGAAATGTCTGCAGCTAAGGTCCTGACATGGCACTAAGCTTGAGATATTGACAAAGGAAAAGGTCATTGGTGGAACTTAGAGGAAAGGGTGGGAGGAGGGATACGAAGAGGGAGGGGTATGGGGAGGGGGAGAGGGAGAGAGGCAAAGTGCAGGTCACATGAACTTTACAATCATCAAAGATTTTAGACTCTATTTTGAATGTGATGGAGAGCTCTGTAAGCAGAACAAGTCCCAGGGCTAATCCATGCTGTCTGTTTGTCTGCCTGACTGCCTATCTATCTATCTATCTATCTATCTATCTATCTATCTATCATCTACCTACCTATCTATGTACCTACCTGCCTACCTGCCTGTCTATTCATCCATCTATCCATCTAAGCAATAACTCTGCACTGTATAGGTAACCAATTTTAAGGGGAGGGTGATTATAGAAATAAAAAATCAATCTAGTCTCTTAAAAAACATGGAGGAAGGCTCTGGCAGATGCCCATGGCAGAGCATAGGTAGCTTGGAGGCAAAGATAAAGAAAAATGGAGCAGCTTTGGGATGTATTTTATAAACTAGATTACAGAGAATATAGAGGAGATGAGGGCAGAATTTCGGTGAAGAATCAAGAATGATATACTAGGATGAAACATAAGAAATCAGAGAGAATTTAAATTAGGCTGAACTGATATAATGTCATAATGAATTACTACCTAAGATGTAACTTTTAAATCTAATTCTTTTCTTAATATTCTATATCTATTTTTTTTATTTGTGCATGCCACAGTGTGCATGTGAAGGGGTCAGAGGAAGAGTTGAAGCAGTCAATTCTGTTCTTCTGACTTGCAGGGATCAACTTTGATGGTCAGCTTTGGCAGTCATTACCTTTACCCACTAAGCCATCTTCCCCAGCCTAAGGAATTCTTATGCCAAATAAAATATTTGAGGAAAACACTCTATGTGATGAAAATTCTATGCAGTGGAAGAAACATTCTATGCAGTGGTGACATGTGGGACCTCAAAAAGTGAAAGTCTTGACTTCAATTGTCATAGTTCAAAATAGGATCCAGAAATAGAAAAGGCTGGAGAGACAGACTGGGAAAGCAAACACACACACACACACACACACACACACACACACACACAAACACACACACACAGTTGTACCTAATAAAATTAGATTTCAAGTGAGGGATGCAAAATACTTCAGGTGCACTAATTTATCAAATTTTTCAAAAGTACCTAGAGAACTATGAATCCCGAAGCTGTATCTTAGCTTAGTGGATTACTAGTGAGCAGGAAACAAAATGAGAAAAATAGATGGAGATGTTTTGAAGAAAATTGACTTGAAGCACATAACAGACCAGCTCTCCTCCTGAGCTGTGTCTTAACAGATAGCTAGAAAAAATGAGGAGTTCAAGTTCAAATCAACATTTGCCTGGTATCACTTAACTTGTACTTAGCAGCATTTTTTTAAATAAAGCATTCCCAGCTTGAGGAAACACACAGTACAGGCTGTGTGATGACACAGGGATCCATGGAACTTTCTAGAACTAGATTTTCACTGAGGAAGTAGATGGCTGCCTCCTAAAGAGTGGAAGGGACCAAATGCTATTAGGGCCATTATAGAAAAGGAGCAAGTGGCTGCCTCATGGGATGGCAATGCACTGAGGAGATGGAGTGGGAAATCTGGGGTCCCTTTGTATGCTTTGTAGTAGAGCCAGGTGTTTACTGAGCTCTGCTGGACTGAGTTACCTAATGGGCTCTATACTGAGATGTGCTAGTCTGGCTGGACCTTCTGGGCTAGTTACTGGACTCTCTGCCTGGAGATGGACTGTTCTTGTGGGCCTCATGGGTTGAATACTCAATCCTCTGCACTGAGACGTACAAAACACTAGTCTTGTTTGTGAGTGAAAACACAATGACAGAATAACGGAAAAACTATAGCAAGAAAGAAGAGTCTACAAAAACACATGGACTCTTCTCTCTTCTCATCTGTAAGTAACAACCTTAAGTCTTCACCTACTTTCTCTCAAATTCAGGTGATCTGTGTCACTTTCTCAAAAGACCATAAACATTCTAGTCTCCAGAAATGAGGTATTTAAATTATTCAACTTCAAAGATATTCCTGTTTGTATGACAAACCTGGTTTTGAAAATTGCTTTGGTGATTCTCCAGCTGTGTCTGCTAAACACATGGGCTGCATCTTCCATAATGCTTTGATCAAAGAAAGCTTTTATAATCCAGCTCCTAGTGGTGTAATTAAAAGCAAGCCCCACCAACAAGAAGAAGCTGCTTTAGAACAGCAAGCATGGTGGAATCACAGTGCTCAATGGGAAGCTGGCCAAGCACGGCTTGGGTACAGAGACCTCGCTAAGATCTGGCTGAGGAACCCTGAAACAGCAAGGAGCAATTCTTGTGAAGTGTTTGCACCTGTAAGGCTCCCACTGTGCTGAGCGAGACAAAGAACAAGTAAAGATTGGCTTAATATGCCTATTCCAGAGAGCAATGGGGCCTGAATGGAAAATGGACCCTCCAAAGGGGCTGGAGAACATAGGGATAGTGGGTCTTCCAGGCTCTGAGGTCAGAGAGGACAGCTGTGAGGAAGAGCATCTCAGCAGGGGTCTTAATAAAGGCTAAAGAGGAAGCTATGCAGAGCTGGGGACTTCTTTCTACAGAGCAGACCCTGAGGAATACAAGCAGCACAGTCAGTGGTCTCTCAGGCCTTACATTTAGGGATCTGTCCACATTTGTGTTCATTGCAACTACCAGTCAAGAAAGAAGGGTATCATGTGACAAAAATTTTCCCATGGAGACACTACACACACATGAGAGGGAGCCATGACAGACCTAAGTTCAGATACCACCAACTTGGTGATCCAATGAGTTTTATTGGGGTTGCTTACAGGAATATGGGTAAGGGGTTACTTACAGGAGCTGAAGGGACAGCTTCATCATCAAAGCCCACCCCAGCATGAATGACAGCCAGCAAAGCTGGGAACCTGGAGCACACTGCACAGCCTGCAAGCACTTCAACAGGTTAGAGTATCCTTTCTAGGTACCTTGGTTGTCTCAACCTTTTGCAGGCAGCTTGGATGGTTTCTACTTCTTTCTGGCACCTTTTCAGGTCTGAGTTTCCTTTGTAGTTTAGCCTCTCTGAGAATCTTCTCTGCAGCTCAGCTTCTACCCATCTGAATGGGACTCTCAGCCTTTATTGCTTCCTGTGACAGGAAGGAGCCTAGTGAATCTGGTCAGTTTCAGGGACTTCCTGGAGCAATTTTGAGTTACTTACCTTCTGGCTTAAGGAGCTTTCCTGCATGATGGAATCTTTCCGTCTTGGAGGAAATGGTTTCCTAACTGTTACAGTATGTAGCAGGGTCAGGAAATCAGGTCCTGGCTCTGGTCAGGTGAGGAATGATGGGTTGGAGACAAAGCAAGAATAGACACAGTGGCTTCAGGGTCCATTATTATACATATTAGAAGCATAGGGACCTCCCAACTCATCCCAAGGACCAAAAGGAAAGGCAGAGGAGACTGCTGTGTAGTAACATCAAGATGTACTGGCAAGGGCATTCTACTTAAAGGAGTCGTTTAAAATGGCAGAGCTATTGCAACGGTACAAGGATGCCTTCCAACAAACTGGAGCCAAGCACCAAAACACAGCTCTAGAGACTCCAGGAGTCTCTTAGGATGGTAGCAGGTGCTGCTCACTTGAATGGTTTCTTATCCTCATCCTCTCTGTACAGCGTCAGTAAACCAGTTTGTATTTGTTAGGTTCCTATTATTAGTCCCCACCCCAGGGGGAGGGTGCTCCAAAAACAGATAAGGCAGAATCAGTCTTTTGCAAAAACCAGAATTTGATTCTTATTGTACTGTCCCATCTCATTGGAACTATACAGATTTTTATATGTATTTTCTCCCTATAAAAGTGCTCTTTACAATATGAACTAACCAGAACCCCTAGAACATGTGTCTCTAGCTCTACATGTAGCAGAAGATGGTCTAGTCGGCTATCATTGGGTGGAGAGGCCCCTTGGTATTGTAATCTTTATATACCCTAATACAGGGGAGCGCCAGGACCAAGAAGTGGGAGTGGGTGGGCAGGGGAACAGGGCGGGGGAAGGGGAAACTTTCGGGATAACATTTGAAATGTAAATTAAGAAAATATCTAATAAAAAGTAATTGATTTAAAAAAAGTGCTCTTCGTGTGACTTAAGGACACAAGTTTATAAGCATAACTTTCTTTTTCCTTAAGTGGTTATTTTTAGCTTGCTTGCACAAAATGGGCATGGAATAAATATTTTCTGAATTATAGTGTCTGCTTCTGAAATGCTAATATCAAAGACCAAAGCAATCTAGACTGTCTTCTATCAGAAAAATCCCAAAATTTCTAGCATGCACAACCAACCTAGGGATGGCAGCTTGCTACAGCCTCTCAGCTCAGTCTGAACTTTAGACCTATGTTCATTCTTATCACAGCAGTGGAAAATGGCATCGTGGTTACCTCTCCTAGCGAGGCTCCAGAGTCAGACTTGAATTTCCTTCTTCTGGCAGAGCATTCTTCTGCCATCAAGACTGTAGGGAGTGAGTGGCCCTACTCTAAGCCTCAGAGTCTAGTGTTTGATTACTGAGGTCCTAATGAAGCGGTCGGAGGACTGAGGTGCTGTGTTAAGGGAATAGTGTGCCCCACTCACAATAGTGGATCAGTCCTTGAAGCTATCACTGAGGAACATTAATAATATCCATGCTCTGTTAACCATCGATTCCTGCCAACCCACCTGTAGCATGTGTCATCTCTCCTATCCAAAATGCCAATACCAAAGATTATCGACATATTGCACTACTCTGGCCTGCTTTAATACTTTGCACAATATTCCCATGATAACCATGTTAAAAATCTGTTTCCATATATTTCTGGAAAACAAAATGGGTGTGTCAGGTGGCTTTCCATTAATGTGAAGCTAAAATTCTGGTTACATGAACATCCAATACTCCAGCTCCTCCTCATTCTGAAAAAACTCATTTCTTCAACCTTCTACTCTGCTTTGTTCTCCCAGCAAAGGTCCCAGCGCAGGCCAGTCCTGTGCTGAAACACTTAACTATTTCTTGCAAGTACCTTCTATAAGACTGAAGCGTTGATAATAACAGAGAAGTCCACTCATACATTTTTACTGACAACCATCTTAAATTCTGTTTGTACGCACAAGATTCCCCAGGTATTCAACAGTTAATAATGCTAATCACAGAGCACAGCATCAAGTTGATGCTCATAGCATTTTTAGGAATACATAAATTAATGAAAATGAGAATATTGAAATGGGCTTCTTACTAAATAGGATTATTTCACCAAGTAATAACATGAGCTGAAGAGAGGGGGGGGGGAAAGGAACATGTGCTTTTGACAAGTTTAAAACTGACAAATGTATAACAGATTATTATAAGAAACTTAAGTAGCTTGGAAGCATATCCTTAGTGTTTTGAGGTACATATCAAAAGAGCAGCCATGGGCAAGGCTGCCGTGGTCAGAGGGACATGAGGAAGATGATGTGCTGGAAAGATGTGTCTTTTCTCCTAAAGAATATAGAAATATCTGGCAGTGAATATAGCACTATTTACTTGGGGAGGAGCTATTATTTTCCTTTGGAAATTCTGATCTGAGGAAAGAAGTGTCGTATTCTCAAACTAACAGACACAAATCAACTTGCTTCAGCAGGTCTGGGGTGTGTCCTCAGACTGGCCCTGAAACATAAGGATGCTCTAACTCCTGGGCTGCACTAAATACTCAGGTTATAGATGGTTTTGGCCCTCTGAATCTTTTGATTTTTATGAATTTTTATTTTGAAACTTTCAAAACATTAATATCTAACATCTTGTGTCTTGTTACTGTTTTTTAAAAAAAAGGAATTTGAAAACAATAGTTGTTAAATATGTATTTTTCTTTTATAGAAGTCCAGCCCCCTTTCCCAAACAAAGACACATTTTGGAAAGATGAGATAATGTCCTCCAAGGAGGAAGTTCTCTAGTCATTTAGAGAACCTAATGTGAACACAGCTCTCCTTTACTTTCTCTATTTAGCTCTCCCATCTAGCTCATGACTCCACATCTCACGTGAACTCCTTCCACATTTTTGTTTTTCCATCAGTACAAGACCAAAATCTCCTACAGATAGCTGATTAAATCTGGGCCTGTTCTGTGTTGTTTTCCATACTTCTCTATCATGCAATTTATACTGTTCACTCACATTTGGAGAGCTCAAAGACTGCCAAAGCAAAGTGAAAAAGAAAAGAAAAGAAAGGGTGGCTGAGCATACGATAAGAAGGTGTAGAGAAGAGGTGGCTAGTCTTCCATTTCTTGAACTTGAGTGTATCTCTGAACCTCAGTCTTAAATTCCTCCTTTACTATGGAAACCAATACACCTCAGATTAAACATGAGTGTTTTAAATTAAAGATGTTCTTGATTTATGTACATATTATGTAAGGGATCTGCTTAGACTAGCTGCACAAATGCAATCTTTTTTCACACCCTGAAGACTGGGGAAGAAACCTAGGGCTTTATTGATACTAGGCATGTACTATACCACTGAGCTATAGTCAGTGTCAAACTGGAATAATAATAAAAGATGTGATTATGACATACATTTAAAACCTCGGGTGGGGAAGGAGTTTTGAAGGCTAACTGATCTATCTTGACTGACTTACCTGTCAGGTAAATGGCTCCCCTACATTTCTGCTTTCAAGCTTACAGCCTAGGTCCTCATTCATCCCACAGAATGAAAGTGATACATTTCTTTATTTTTCCAGAGGAAAAAGAAAATTCTCAGAGGAAAAATAGTCCAGAGGAAAAAGAAATGTATTAGTAACTTGAGTTTAAAAACTTTTATGCACTTAAAGGGTACTTTCAAATTTAGTTTAAAAAATCTATTGTTTGAGAATTTCATGTATGAAACTATTAGATTTGGTCAAACCCACCCCCTCCATCTCTCCCTTCTGGGTCTTCTCATTCTTCTCCCCAATTCTTTAAGTCCACTAAGTTCATTCATGTTGCCAGTATACTGCTTGAATATGGGTTGCATGGCAGGAGGCCACATCTGAAATAAACTAATTTCCCCTCTCCCAGCAACTATCAACTGTCAATAGCTTTTCATATTGGGGAGGAGCTGAGTGAGTGCTCCACCACCACTGATGCTGGAATTTTAGCTGGTTTGAGTTTTAGGGCATTCAGTCACACCTGATCTGAGTTTGTGTCTTGCAACATTTCTTTCCTGACCAAAGACATAGGTCCTCTATTATCCCTGACCCTTACAATATTCCACCTTTTTTTTTTTTGTCTATGGTGTCCCTAAACCTTGAGGGTGGAGCAAGTGATACAAATGTTCCATTTAGGGATAGGCACTTCACAGTCTCTTATTCTCTGTATTATGACCAACTGTAAGTCTATGAATCAATTGCCATATACTGCAAAAGGAAGCATCCATGATGAAGGTTGAGAGCTGCACTAATTTATGGGTATAAAGAAAAACATTTAGGATAGAGTTGAATACTGTGTCTATTTAGTTAAATAATGGTAGTAAGTTCTTTTCTGGGTCTATGGCCTATCCAGGCACAGGTTCTTGGCCTACTTAATATACATTCACTGGCTCCATTTTCTGCAGCAAGCCTTAAATCTAGTTGGAAAGTGGTAGGTCACTCCTTTATTTGTGACACTATTGTACCAATAGGAATATCTTTCCAGGACTACTTATTATCAGCACTTACAGAAGTCACAGTTAACTGATAACGTTTCTCCTGCAGTAGCACCTTCCAGCACTATGAAAATGTATCTAGTAAAGATGAAGCTACCAGGTCAATGGCAGTCTGATTTTTTTCTGTGTCCGAGGACTCAAGTCTGTGGTGGCTTCAACAATAGGGTCTTACTCTGGCGTACAGGAGAGTAATGAAGAGCAATATAGTAACCTGTCTGTGTTGTCTTGGGAAGTCTGCTCACTGGTTAACAACTTGATGGGAAGGAAATCATACATAGCACTGGGCTTCTTGTTGGATAGCATATGACATTTGGGAGAGGCATTGTCCTCTCAAATGGAGAGTCACTTTATCTAAACTCTTCTTTAATGTCTGTGTACAATTTCATCCATGTTTTTAGATATAATTTTTTTCAATCTTAGAACTGACCTCCCTTTAGTTCTTATGTCTCAACAACACTATAGTTAACACAATAAAAACAACTGCTGACCAATTAAATATAATTAGTTTGGAAGAAGTTGTATTTTTGTTTACAGCTACTAAAGATAACTTAAATATTTCAGGATTGTAGCCTACATGTCTCAAATAAATGTTCTAGCTCATCTTTCTAATCCCAGCTTTTCTTATTAATTTCAATGTACTCAAAATTTATTTCTTTGTTCCTTGATGAATTCTAAAGTATTTGAATATCTTTGTCAATTATACATAAATATATACATATGAATGTACATATGTATACATACTTATATAAAGAAACACAGAGGACAGACTCAAAAAATAGAAGTCTGGCAGTACTGGATACCCAGAGACTTCCAGCGCTGGTCAGTGAGAGGCGAGAGGAAGCAGAAGAGACAAAAGAGCGAGCCTGCAACAATCAGTTTCCCAAACACTAGTGGAATAACAGCACCGAGACTTGGTGTGCTTTCCACGACAGAGCAGTATGAAGGCTTATTTGCTTCACTGTTGGGCAGGGGATGTTAAAAATTACGTCAGAATGCACTGTTGGAGGTGTGTACCCCATTTTACTTTAAGTTGATTTCCCCTAACCAAAAAAAAAAAAAATGAGAATGGCTAGTTTGTTTGTTTGTTTGTTTGACTTTCAAATTAAAGAATAACTAAAACATAAGCAGTTAAAATTGTTTCCTTAAAAATATTTAATAAATAACCCCCTAAAACAAACAAAAAACATCTAGTAGACATCACACCACTGTGATCTTGCAAACTAAATTGGGAATAAATTTTTTAAATGTTTTACTTTTATTTATTTCTGTGTAGGGGGAGGGCAGGGTGTACACATTCACTAACACACATGAAGGTTAGAGAACACCTTGCTAAACTTCATCCTCTCCTTTCACTATGTGGGGCCCAAGAATTAGCACCCAGGTCCTCAGGCTTTATAAGAAAATAACATTCCTGAGTCAATAAATACATGGGAAAAAGCAAATTTTATCTACGCAAATTAATTTGGTCATTAATTTCAACTCAAATTTTGTAGAATTTTTAAAATCAACTTTGTTCTTGGACCAAAGATTTAGTGCTATGTTTAAAAGTTCCTGTGAGTTTATGTGTCTTCATTGATCTGAGGCCTCGGACGTCGTATTAGCAAGAGGATATTATGGAAGTCAAGGGACGTGTAAATGTTTCATAAAAAAACAAATCTTATCTAGAACACTAGTAATGTTAATGGGTAAAAACTATTTTAAACTATGTGTAAAATTCAAAATATAGGAACAACTTTAATGTCAGCTAATAACTGATAACTTTGTGGAAACCAAATTTTCAAGGAAAAGTTCAAAATGCAACACTGTCTGATGAAAAATTTGGAAGTGGTTTTAAACTGTAATATGTATTTTTTTTTGCTTATGTACTATGATTTCCAATTTTGTGATTTAATGGTGTGTTTGTGTATGTGTGTATGTTTGTGTGTGTGTGTGTGTGTGTGTGTGTATGTGTGTGTGTGTGAGATAGAGTTTCTCATTTTTTCCTATTTGTTTGTTTTGTTTCACTCTGGTTTTTGTTTGTTTTTTGTTGTGTTTTGTTTTGCCTGTTTGTCTTCTAGAGAGAGAAAGCTGGGTAGGTGGAGAGGTGGGGAGGACCTAGGAGGAGGTGAGAGAAGAGAAACTGTGATCAGAATGAAGGGCATCATTAATTTAATGAGGGCAGTAACCAAGTATGAGGCCATTGTATTGGTATGTGTGACCCATGAAGATGGTCTTAGCAATAACTTTTGTTAAAATACAAGAGACAGAATTATTAGAAAAGGAAACTACAGGAAAGATAGGTTGCTCAAGGAAGAAAGAAAGAACGAAAGAAAGAACAAAAGAAAGAAAGAAAGAAAGAAAAGGAGAAGAGAAGAGAAGAGAAGAGAAGAGAAGAGAAGAGAAGAGAAGAGAAGAGAAGAGAAGAGAAGAGAAGAGAAGAGAGGAGAAAAGGCTTTAGGACATGCATGTATATTTAATATGTATATATATACATGTGCATATTTTCTTATATTGGTCTCTTTTCTGTTTGGCTTTATCTTTTAAGATCTTAGCTTATAATTTTTATATTTATAATTATAATTTTACTGTTACTGCTGGAGCATTTTTAGTTTTATAGAAGACCCTGAAAAATAAATTTTCTTTTAAATTAGTAAAAAAAAAAAGTCTTTTTCCTGTCAGTACCACTTTGGTAAAAGCTGGGCAGGGACACTTCTCTCACATCCCTACCTCTTAGCTCATTTGTTAAGGAGAATCCTGCTACCAATGCTGTTGGTGTTGATAGTTATTTAAGAAGCTGTTTCATTTTTCCATTAAAAACAACATTAAATTTTCATAACAGATTTCCACAAACTTTGAATAGTCACCAATAAACCTTTTAGAAAGAAGCAAAGGAATAAAAATAACCGAAACCAGTTGCCCAGCAGGAAGCCAACCTCCTGCCCCTGTTCTTTGTCACCACTGTGGCAATAAATGTCTCTTCAATTAGTTGGACCACAAATGTCAGAATCTATCCCAATCCAATGCTGTTGATAATGAAGTCTGCTGAGTGTTTACACTGAATGACGTTGACCAGCACACTGCGTTTAGAGCTACGGGAAGACATACAACCGCTCACTGCTGTGTCTCTTCCATTGAAACTGTACTTACTATATAGGTTTCTTAATGAAGTTTAAAACAAAGATGGATCATGTATGTCTATATTGTGCAAATTGACTTGTATAATAATGTGAGTTCAACTCGGGGGTCATGATCAGTATCCCAAGATGTATAAGCAGGTTGTGGATTGTGTTTTACCACAATATTCTATACACTGTAACTATTCATTATCCAACAGTCTCTTGACACTTGCTTCATCTAAGCAGGACAGACTACCAATCCTAATCAAATAAGCCTCTTAAAGTTAGCACTATTTCTCAAACATATCTGCTGCCAGTAAATAGAAAAACACTTAATATCTTTGCCAGTGATCTGAATATCACTCTTAACTATTATAACACTTTGTTCACTCATTGTGTTATAATTTAAAAGTGGGCAGTCTTTGCTAAAACAAGATGAAGTAATATTCTACAGTTTGTTTTCATTATGAGCTCAAATGTTACTGTTCATTTTATAAAAAGAAAACTTCAGTCTGGCATGGCATAGCAATACATGCCCTTAATCTCAGCACTCACAAGGCAGAGTCAGATAGATCCCTGTGAGTTTGTAGAACAGCCTGCTCCATATAGCAAATTTAGGTCAGGAAGAGCAACATAGTGAGATTCTGTCTCAAAAACAAAACAAAACAAAACAAAGAAAAGTAACAACAACAATAAAAAGAAAAAAAAGGAAAAGAAAGAGAAGAAAAAAATGTTAATCTTCTTGTTTCATTTTACCTCCATCTTTGTATTCAAGGCCACAAAGCCACTTAGGGAAGTTACCAGAAGTATTGACTTAGAGTTATGGATAAAATGTATACTTACATATGTCTATTTTTTTTTTACTGTGCCTTTAAACTGTAGTCTGTGTTTCAGACATGGAATCAGGAAAACAGCATTCACCTGGAGTCCTCTTGGAGCAAATGGCAGGATTTTCAGTGTATTTCGGTCCATCTCCACTGTCTGTGGCACTAGCTGACACTATTGCAGTTAAGAAGCAGGTGTACATGCATGCACCACACTTAATTGCAGGGTTGTAATTTAGCCATGTTTAAAAGTTTCCATGCTGCACAGTGTTAAAGTATTTCACTTTAGTGTGTTAATATCTATTCATGCATAATCAAAATTTGAAGGCCTTCCAAACTTTACTAACCTGAAAGGTAAATGAAGAAAATATCTAATAAAAAATTGTTTATTAAAAATCACAAATAAAATGTCTTTTACCATTCTCAACCAACAAAATGGCCACATATTATTTCAAAGAAAACTAAAGTAGATGTTTGATAAGTTAACTATCTACATTTTAGTACTTTGTCGGCTATAACATGTTTCTTGCCCTCAGGATGTAAAGTAAATAAATAACTTCATAAAAGAAAATAAAAATAAAGGAGATGCTTGTTAAAGAGGTTTTACATGTGAGTCTAATATACTTCAGAAAAATATATAAAATGGTAAATACATGTCATTCAAATTTGCACTAGGGATAAAAAACAACAAATAAAAAACTAAAATTATTCACCAATTACCTAAAATCTATTTCCAAAAGGTGGAAGGAATAACAGGATTTAATCTTGAGCTCTCCGTGCTTTCGTTACAGCACTAAGGACCACAGGTTTAAAGTGAAGCTTAGATGAAGCCTTGCTCCCTGAGCTCCTTAACAACAGTGGTAGTGTTGCAAGGCCCAGTGTTCAGCGATGCTGTGGTCAGACCTGTTCCTTCATCCTAACAGGATGGGGACACAGAGCCATGCTTCCCCTTTCTCTGCACCCATCAAATGTTCTACTCTTAATTTCTAAAGGGAAAAAGAAGCATTTTTTAAATTTGGGACATCTATGTTATCATATACAATTTATGCTTTTCAAATCTTTCAGAAGAGTGATATTTGTGGAGTTGGTCTTGGCAGCTTTTTTATTAGACTGGAAAGGGAGAGGAAAGATATGGGTCTGGCGTCTCTGAATTTGGTATTGAAGAGGTGAACAGCCCACTATGGACCTCTTTGCAAATGCCAGGTGATATCTTTGATGTGTCAAAAGACATGTGTATGTGCACAAACACACTGCAATACTGTGCCCCACACTCTAGTTTATGGTATATGTACTACTGTGTAGTACAGCAAACTACTGAATTTCCTGAATTTAGTCTTCTTCCTAGATGGAAATCAACAAAGGAATTTGAGTCTATCCATTTTGCTATTTTATTTGTCTTTTAAAATCACTTTTAATATATAGGAAAAAATAAAAAACTCTCTGGATTCCAGAGCATAAAACACAGAGTACTTTTATCAGTATTTATTTTATGAGTATGAAACTTTAGTCCACACATATGTATACACCCCACATATGTGTCTCCTGTCCTCGGAGGTCAAAAGAAGGCATTGGATTCTATGGACGAGGAATTACAAACAGTTGTGAGCCACTGGATGGGTTCTGGAATCTGAACCAGGTCCTCTGCCAGATCAACAAGTGTTCTGAGTCACTGAGACTCCTCTCTAGCCTTCATATAGAGTGTTTTTAAGGGAATATTTAAACACTGGGAGAGCCACTGCTTTGTGATGTTAATTTTGTGATGTTAACAACTCATCTGTGCTGTGTCTACTAACCAGGGAATGAGCCAACAGAGGATGGACAAATTAAATGTTTTAGAATAATCACTCTAAAATAATTGAGAGAATATAGAGATAAATCGGTGGAATGAGTGTTAGCTGTGTTTGCAATTGAAGCAGTACAGGAACTGTGCATATATGTTCTTCCTGGTGCTTAGCAGGGACTATTCTGTAACTGTGTGCTTCTGGGGCTTACAGTTCCTCCAATAAGACATGACAAGAAAACAGGGAGAAAATGAACACTTATGAGAAAGCATCAACCATCTCATCACAGAGAAACTGATGATGAGACACAACAATCCTAGAATCTGTGCGATTATGTGAGATTCACATGGCATTCACGTTTTCTGATAATTACTCAAAATCTGTTCTTATGTTAACCTGAAAAGCTTTCATTCTCACGATAGTGGGACTGATACAGCCAGCTTTAAAACAGATAGAGCATTCTGATCTCTGGTTAGAGGCACAATAGAACTGCTAAGAAACCAACACTGAGACCTTTCTTACATTGCACATAATTTGTTAGAGCTCTAAAATACACCGTTTTCCCCACCACAAGCAGAGTCCAGTTCATAAGTCCATGTGAGAAAGTCAGAAAGGCCAAGTTGTTGATGTCACTGGAAAGTCCCTAAATTACATGAAGATGGCCTGTTTCATCTGCTTGGGATGTTACATTCCCTTGCACCACATGATAAAATTATGATGTGAGGTTTTTTTCTCTCTCTAAGATTCATAGTTTAGCATATGAATGCTAAGACCCAGGACAAATAAAATAAAAGCCAGGCATCCCTTGTTCATACAAGGATGGTTTGCAATTACACATTTTCTTATCTCTTCAGAGATAAAAGCTGTGTGTGCTAGTGATTAAAGGATGCTTTTATTTCTACTTACACAAATGCATAATAAACCACATATAATTCATAACAATTTAGGCCCATTAGAGAGGTCTAGCTTCTTTTTTATATGGTCACTAATTAAAAGAGTATTTCTGCCTGATTCTTTGACATAAAAGTTTAATGAATAAAAGATTCTGATATAAAAATGAAAATAAGAATACAAAGTTGCAAGCTGTTGGGTTTCAAGTGTATGGAGAAGATTAAGGACAGTCAAGAAAGAGCTATGCAGAGACGAAATGGGCAACGGCTCGAAGTGACAAAGAGTTTTAAAGTTCTCTCTCTCTCTCTCTCTCTCTCTCTCTATCTCTCTCCCATTTGTGTGTGTGTGTGTGTGTGTGTGTGTGTGTGTGTGTGTGTGTGTGTGTGCCCGTCACATATGCATGAGTATGCAGGCACTGAAGTGCAGGTGCCAACCACAGCTGGATTTGCAGGGGGTTGTGAGTTGATCTCTGTAGCTGCTGGAATAGAACTGATGTCCTTTGCAAGAGCATTAAACGCTCTTAACCTTTGAGACATCACTCCAACCCTTGGAAGAAGAGTTTTTGATGGAAATTTGAAACAGTACTCTTCTCTAACTTGGTGGCGGTGGGGGCACATTCCCAGTTGTTCCACCATTCCCCAAATTGGAATGTAATTTCACAAGAGTCGCTTTTAGCGAATGAGTGATAAGATATTTTAATATAATCCTGAATATAGGTTTAGATTGAAAATGGGAATTGGGACCATAATTAATTATGTTGCCAAGTTTTTTAAACTCTGAAAAGTCAAAGCGATGAAAATGGCATTTCATAGGGTTGCAGCCCTCTACAACATCCCAAGTTAAAACTGGTAAAACGACAGTATCTTTTTTGACAGTTTGATTAATCCCATATGCAGAATGAGTGTGTGGAATGAATACAGTTGTGGTGTTGGCCCTTTCAGAAACCACTGTAATAAGAGACTGACATAAAACCAAGTGAATGTAAACACTGACTTCAGCTGGGGTGATGGCCTTATTAGCACTCTTTATACTTAATAATGAATAATAATAAATACCGATGGTTCCCCAGCACACTCTGCTCTGAATGCTCATTGCCTCTTGCATCCATCAATCACTCTTTCAGGATAATAAAACAATTGAAATGCAGCATCCAATCCTCAGCAACTGCTCTCTGGGGAGGGAGGGATGTTTTATCTGTTTTATCTTCACTTCTGTGAGCTCGCAGAGGATTTTACTTGCTAGAAATGATTCAGGGAAGGGAGTGGGGGTCCTGTTTATTACCATTGATGACCCCCCTCCAAGGTCTCAAAGGCACTCAGAAATCCTGTGGGTGGAGATGGGGAGGAGTGGAGACCCCCTTCTCAAAAACAAAACAAAAACAAACAAACAAAAAACCAAACAACAAAAACGAAAAAGTGTGCCACAAAGCAAGTAGGGGGAGGGGTAGAGAGAAAATGAGAAGGTTATGTGTTGGAGACCCTCAGCTCAAGGCAAATAAACAAATAAAGCATTCCTTGGGATTTAGCGGGACTAAAAGAAGTAAACAAACCGCTGCCCCAAGTTACTTAAAAGAACTCTGTTTTATATATATATATATATATATATATATATATATATATATATATATATATATATATATCTCAAAACCAAAGACTTTTAAAGGTTTATTCTCCCACTCCAGGTCTTGGTTTCAGGGAGCTAACGGTCCTCAGAGCAGATAATGGACAGCTCTCTGCAGGGACAAGGAGGAGGGCGGTGACCTGTGGGATTGGGGTGAGCCAGCTCCTAGCCACCCTTCTGCAGCTGGAGAGACCGACTTCAAGAATTCTCACACCTCGGCCTGGGACGGGGAAGAGAGTTAGAGAGAGAATGAAGCTCGAGCGTTAAAATGAAAGAGCACACCAAATCACAGTCGCGAAGCGCCCGCGGAGCCAGTCTGTAAGCTAGCGCTTTAACTCTGGAGGCTCCCTGCCGACGCCACAAGGCGAAAGGTGGCTCCGACTAGAGAGCTCTGGCTGGCACACACACACAGTGGAGAGGTCACCATACAGGGTGGCCGCTGTGGCGGAGGAAGGGTGTCCGGACCTTTGTAGCTACTCTGTTAAGCTTCGGAAAGTATGAGCCGGACCTAGACCACCCAGCTTAGGGAAGTTTCTCTAAGGATGCTAGTCTGCGTGGCAGAGGACAAATGAGGAGAAAGCGCGGGGTCGCTGGGCTAGTCCCAGAAGATTCCTGCCACCGCTGCTCAGCCACGGTCTGCACGGAGCCCACCTCCGTACTCCACTCCACGAGTCCTGCAAGCTTCACAGACCCACGCTAGTGCCCCCGAACACCTCCCGCCCCAACACTCGGTCCCGCAGAACTAGTACATATGGAGAAGGACTTCGAACCCGGGGAGAGAAGCAAGAGCCTACCGCCAACCGGCCAAAGTCAGTGGCTAGGCAGGGCTAGGATAAAGCGGGCGGTTCCGGGGATCCACTCCAGCCGGACGCAGCGTGTCCATCTCCCCAGCACTGGCGCTGTCTGCCCACCTGATACATCAGTGACCCAGCCACAGACCGACCAACCCATCCCAGTGAGAGTTGCCCACATCCATGTTCTAGAGAGCCTCTGATCGTTCCCTTCCCTGTATGAGGATGCACCTCCACTCCGACCATAAACCATCTCTCAGATGCAAGTGCAGTCGGGCCAGGTCCGCACCGGCGCAAGAAGGCGCGCGGGGAGGCGAGAATTGATTCGATCTTTTGCTCCTTACCTTAAAGAATTTGTTTTTTTCTAGCGGGAAGAAGAAAGTTTGGTTGGTTGGTTGGTTGGTGTTTTTTTCCTCCCCGGGGGGGTGTGATGTGCGGAAAAAGCCCAAGTCCGGGGATCCTACCAAGATGTCAAATACCAGGATCCACGAACCGAGGGAACGTGCACGCTAGGGCAAAATGTAATGCCCAAGTGTCCCAACTTTGTGGCGGGCGCTGCAAACTTCCAACACAACCAGAAGGCCGGCGACACGCAGCCGCAGAAGTTGCTGCGAAGTGGCTCAGACGGCGGCGCCCGGCCGGGGTCGCAGGACAGCGCGGGCGGATGTGGGCGCTGGGTGGAGGGAGGATACTGAACGCGCCCGTGGAGCTGGCACTGCCGGAAGGGCTGGCTCGCTAAACGCCGGCGCGGGCTGCAGAGGCAGAGCCCCGTGCACCAGCGACAGAGGCAGCGGCTCGTAAGCGGCTCGCTAAGCTCTGCTCTCTCGCCGCTCCGGGCAAGGAGTGTGCGCTGGCTCCTGGTGTCACTGCAGAGCTTGAGCCTCTGCCCCTCCCAGCCCGCCCGCCGCTGCCCGCTGCCCCGCCTTCCTCTGCCCGCCGCTCCCCCTTCTTGCCTCGCGCCCTCTCTCCCGCTGCGCGCCAGCGTGCAACACACACACACACACACACACACACACACACACACACACACACACACACACTCGTTCCTTTGCTGCCTCTCTAGAGCATACATTCCGGTCCAACGATCAAGTGCTCCTCACACAAGACCCTCGTGGGGCTGCGGTAGGGTGGAGGTTGGGGGGTGTTACGGTGTCACAGGACACTTTGCTTTCTTTAGGTCCCTGCCACCGGGGGGGGGGTGGAAAGAGGGGTGGGAGGGCACCTTTGAGACCCCCAACAATGATGCACGACTAGCTGCTCACGGGGGACCATCTCACTGTCTAGAAGCCAGGGAGCACAATGGAGAGGAACTCTGAGCTGGCATAGTGATCCAGAGTGTTCAATTGGAAGGATGGAGGTTGGAGGAAGAGAGCGAGCACAGAATGCGACTCTCCCAGACCGCCTGCCCCAGCCTTCACTCTAGAGCCTCTGCAAATCCAGCCTCTGGGGCTTGAAACTCAGCAGCTGTTTTAACAATTGAAAAAAAAAAAAAAAAAAAAAAAAAGAACCTACAGAATCAGAGAGGCCCAAAAGAACTTGGAAAGCCATGGAAAGCCATTATGGGCTGTCTAGGTAATAATGGTAAGAACTTACTTAATTAGCAACCTGGCCTGAGCCTGGGTGTGCGTAGGGGTATGGAGTAATATTTAGAAATCTCATTTTGGTGACTGAGAACCTAGACTAGCAAGTCTCTTTTCTTTCTTTTCCTTTCTCTCTCTCTCTCTCTCTCTCTCTCTCTCTCTCTCTCTCTCTCTCTCTCTCCAAACTCTGGCTTTTAGGGTATCAAGTTCTAAGAATATACTACACAGGATTTATTAATAGCATCTGAATTGAAAACCTGAAAACACTTACTTACTTCCATTGTCACTGAAGCAAAGACGAAATTCAAACTTATCGAATATTTAGAACTATGGTTTTTCTGTTAAATGCCTTTGAAAAGCAAGCATCTTGCAGAAGGCAGTTCAGCCCACTTTCCAAAGTTCTGCTGCTAAGGACACTACTACTCTAGATGGATTTGTTAAATGCTTCCATGCTGTGATATAGTTTTGTAAAGGCCATAAAAGACTTAAAAGGTACTCAGAGTATAGATTTCAGTGCAGAACTCTGGCGTATGAAGAAGTCCAGGCAAATGAGGATGGAGCAGGGGAAAGAGGAGAACACTCCACAGAGAAGTAAATGAAGAGGTTGGAACGTGTCAGAGTATGTGGGTGCTCTGGGAGCAGGGAGAAGTTAGGTGTGGCTGCATTGCAGGTGCAGTGAGCAAAGCCTCGCACCCCAGGCTCCAGGCTCAGGGAGACAGAACTTCTGAAGGTGGCTGTTGTTTGGAAAATGATTAAAGTTGTTAAGAGGAAGCAGATCATAAGGTTTGTGTCATTGGGTACACATTTAGAAAGGTCACTCTGATACCTCTTAGGGGAAAAAATAGGAGTGACTTAATAGTGAGGAGACTTCTGCAAGGTACAAACAAAAGTAGGTCTCAACCAATGAAGCTGAGTGGCTTGGGCCATTTCAGATACATTTAGAATTTGCTGACAGGGGTTAGTAAGCCCTTATAGGAAGGTGGAAGAAGAGGGTTAATTCTAGGTTTTCTGGGTGGCACAAGGCAGGCCATGGTGCCACTAGCAAGGAGAAACAATACAAAGAAATAGAGAAAGATATAGAGATGATAGAAATATGCAGGTAGGAATAGATAAATGCATATATATTTTATATATACATGGTCATGTTTACTGCTTTATGTTTGTGGAGCAAGGGAGTTGGTAATGTATGAATTCCACATTGGGTTGGCAGCTGGAGAGGGAGGAAGGCTTTTGAGAGAGGCCAGGCTGAAATCAGGGGTCATCAGCATTCAGGCGTTTTATAAGTCTGAGAGGAAGAAGGAAGTAAAAAGACAAGGGACTGTTCACGCCAGGACACTAGTGTTACAGAAATAGGGAGAAGAAGAAAAAAGCCTGGTAAAGATAGAGACCATAAAGAAAGCCAAATAAAGAGAGAACAGAATTGGTAAAGCCAAAGGAGTGACTGTTCTAGAATGTGACAGACGGATCACTATAATCCGAATAAAATGGGATTTCATTTTTTAAAAATCAGCTTAACACGAAGAGTAATTTTTAAGTTTATAAAATGTTTATTAATTAGTGGTGTGTATGTGTGTTGGTATGCATGTAAGAACAGTCCTTGAGAAGGCCAGAAAAGGTTGTGCAGTCTTCTGGAGCATGCCCAGTGTAGATGCTGGGACTGAACGCAAGTCCACTGCAAAAGTATCAAGCCCTCTTAAACCCTGAGCCACCTCTTCAGTCCCCAAGGGAAAGGGAAAGGGACAGTCCCCATGCCATTTCACTTTGCTTTCATGTGTCTTCCCACTGCTGTCCCTCTTCCCTTTATTTCCTGGTCACTCCTAATTCTTACTTTCTTACAGTTTATCCACCACCTTCTCTATTTCCTACTAAGAGCTCTTCCTGCTATCTTATGGTTTCTTTACTAGTCTTGTGACCCATAAACATACACATATATAAGCACACACATATATGCATGCATATAAACAATGTCAAATCTAGGTTCTATATATGAACAAAAACAGAGCACTTACCTTTCCCAGTCTCCTTATTAGGCTTAGCATAATAATTTCCAGTTGTGTCCATTTTCCTGTGTCATGATTTCATTTTTGTTTATGACTGCATAAAATTCCATAAAACATACCACATTTCATTCTCATATGTATTGTGATCAATAAATGCAGATATGTGAGTGTCTGTGCTCTGTTGATTCAGGGTCCTTTGGGTACATAGTCAAGAGTGGTATAGCTGGGTCACAAGTCAATTCTATTTTGGGTTCAATTTTTTGATTTACTTATTTTTTTAATGTGTATGAGTGTTTTGTCTACAAGCACATGTAGGTACCACTTATACACTGGATTGTGGGTCTCCACACCTAGCTGCCATTATGCACCATCTGGGGGGAGCTGGGGAGCAGGGTCTCAGGACCTGGTGAGTACAGAGGGTATCAACAGCTCAAGAGACTGTTTCAGAGGCCAGCTCCTTTAGTAAAATAGGAAGGCTAGCATAGACAGCTCACATCAGGAGGGAGGGGAGGTTAAAGGTCAAGGGAAGAAGTACTGCAGTAGAGTCAAGCACACCAGCTAGATTAGCAGACTGCCAGTCACATGGTTTCTGAGAAACCAGTTGTCTGGTAGGGAAACAGAAACCTAACTGTCTTTAACAGGACATGGCCTCTGTCCCTATGGAATTGAGTAGGCCCAAGGCTAATTTGGGTAGGGAGCAGCCTCACTACTGCCATGCTCAATGAGAGATGTCCCTGGTCTTGGCAACACTCTACTGTCCCTTATCTGGCTTGGAACATCCACCTGATGCAGGCAGAGACCAGGAGAGGGCATCAGATCTCCTGGATTTGGAGTTACATTTGCTCGTTAGCCACCATGTCTGTGCTGAGAATTGCACACAGGTCCTATAGAAGAGTAGCCAGTGCCCTTAACCACTGAGCCATTTATCCAGTCCCATTTATCCCATTTTCAGTTTTTTTTTCTTAAACTTCATTATAGACTTCCATGGCTGCTCTACAGGCTTACAATCCCACCAGTTATGAACAGAGTTCTTCTTTCCTAAATTCACCATCATTTACGGTCATTTGTTTTTTCTTTCTTTTTTAAAAATTACTATTATTTTTTACACTCCAGATTTTATTCCTCCCCCATCCACACTCTGACTGCTCCATATTCTGTACCTTCTCACCCAGATCTCCACGAGGATGTCCCCACCTCCCACCCCCACCCTACCTGAACTCTAAACTCCCTGAGGCCTCCAGTCTCTTGAGGGTTAGGTGCATCATCTCTGATTGAACACAGACCCAGCAATCCTCTGCTGTGTCTGTGTATGTGTTGGGGGCCTCATATCAGCTGGTATATGCTGCCTGGTTGGTAGTCCAGTGTAAAGGAGATCTTGGAGGTCCAGGTTAGTTGAGACTGCTGGACCTTCTACAGGGTTGCCCTCCTCCTCAGCTTCTTCTAGCTTTCCTCTAATTCAACCATAAGGGTCAGCAGTTTCTGTCCATTGATTGGGTACAAATATCTGCATCTGACTCTTTCAGCTGCTTGTTGGGTCTTCTGGAATGTGGTCATGATAGGTCCCTTTTTGTGAGCGCTCCATAACCTCAGTAATAGTGTCAGGCCTTGGGACTTCCCTTTGAGGTGGATCCCACTTTGAGTCTGTCCCTGGAACTTCTTTTCCTCAGGCTCCTCTCTATTTTCATCACTGTAATTCTTTCAGACAGGAACAATTATGAGTCAGCGTCTTGACTGTGGAATGGCAACCCCCTCCGTCACTTGATGCCCTGTCTTCCTGCTGGAGGTGGGCTCTATAAGTTCCCTCTTCCAACTGTCAGGCATTTCATCAAAGGTCCCTCCCTTTTCTTGAATACGATAGATATTATTTAGACTGACAGTCGTATTTAGTTCTAGACTTGAAAACTTTTCATTATAGAGCAAAACATTTTCTGAACGTTAATGTTTTTACAAATATAAAAATAGAACAATTTATAACATATGTCTCATGGAATAGTATTACATATTAAATTATTTGCTTATTTTTGCCCAAAATTACTGTAAAACTACAAAATTCATATTCAGTGAATTGGAAAATTCAGAGATGACATTAAGTTCATTTGGGAGGACTCCTAATTCAAGCCTGTGTCTTAGGCACAGTGTCCTTGGTTCCTATCAGGGGACACTATTTTCAGGTCAGTTGGGAGACACTGATTTGCCATTTGTCATGAGTGATGTTGGTACTAATCACACCAAGACCCTGGTGGGGAAACCTATGAGCACACAACTGAAAGAAGCAACGCCCTGAAACGTTTTTCATGGCTATTTCCGTTTCATTGTCAAAATGTCGGTTACTGTTAAGGATGCCTTTGATGAAACAACAAAAATTATTCATTTATTGAAATTTCATCTCTATTTCATTTTAATATTCCCTGGGGCAAACTAGACAATGCATATAAGCCCTTCCATTGCACACTAACGTACCCACATCGTCTACCCTGAAATGACATGTTTGAATAATTGAGTTGTGAGCTGCCCTAGCTGCTTTTTGCATGGAATATAGACTTAGAGAATACTGGTAAACATTCTGTGCCATTTTGGTTTGTATACCGAGGGACTATTTTCGAATGAAGAGCCCATCTCTTCAAAGTAATAATAAGTAGCATCTATTTTCAGTGAAAACAAAAATCTAAACATTTAGAGACCTTGAGTCAGCCCCAGTGAACCTAATAGCTCTCTGTACTGAAACTGAGGGGGTTCAGTGCAACAAAATATATCACTGTTTGCAAGATTTGCATAACACGGGGAGCCAGTATTTTCTAAAAGACGCATCCTAGAATAAGCCCTGAGTTAAAGTACCTTTTAAAGCATAAAAATAAACCACTAGGCTTCAATGTAACACAGCCTTAGAAGCTAAGTGAAGCAGCTTCGTGGTTTTGTACATTACAATGATCAGGTTAAAGGGACTAGTCCTCACTGGGGTTTGGTGTCACACTAAAGAATACCATGAGTTATTGAAGAAGCTACTAATTTTTTTTTAAAAAAATTTCTAACTGTATATCTGTACAAAACTAGAATTTCCTCACTTACCGCAAACAAGAGTAAACACTGAAAAGATTGTATATGGAAAAGATATGCAACACCAACTATCTTCTAGTACACAGACATTAAAGAGATTTTTAAACAACAAAAAATAATGCCTTTTTTTGTTAAATTGTTTTCTTTGGAAAATATAGTTATTTTACAGAGGATGCTTGAGTTTATTTATAAGTTATTTTGAAATAAATATTTTAAATTTTCTGACTCATGAAATATAGAATATTGATAAAAATAACTCACGCAACTTGAGCTCCTCTGGGCCCTCTATCAATTCTATTTCATGATCTAATGTCCATTGTAAAGTGAAAAAGACCACAGCATAAGAAACAGTTGTCACATCACGAAAGTGGATTGTAAGGTCTCCAAGGTTGGGGCATCATCATTTCAGTCATAATCATATAATACATTTGTTACCCACCCACCAAATGCAAGTATATCCTTCAAGAAACTCAATTCTTTACAGTGTAACAGTTGACATTCTCCTCTGGTGGCCTGGAGAGGCAGTGGGACAGGAAAGCAAATTCAAACCATCCTCCAAGCCTTGAAGCATGGATAAAAGAGATGCTTACTCCTGCCTGGTCTTGCTGGCAGATGTCATGCCTGTTCATGCACTCAGTTTCCATGTCTCAAGTACCATACACTGTCTCTCTGTGGCAGGGGCTGTAACCCCATTCTCCACAATTCTGTCAGACTTAAATGGTCATTTGAGTACTCTGACACATGTAGCCAATGAGAAGGTGAAATAAATCCTAGCCAACATTCAGACTTTCTGAGGAAGTTCAGTCAACTTAACAGACTCTGCAGTTACTATGTGCACACATGAAGCTGGAAGGGAAAGAGTAAATGAGTCCCTTTCCCTGCAGAACCTGTAGTCTAGCAGAGAAATACATCATTTGCATGTGGTATAGGGGAATAATGAGGTGCTATGCAAATCTAGGGGAAGCTTGGCAGGATGAAATCCTGGAACATTTGTTAGAGAAAGTAACAAATGGGGGTGGGGGAGCGAGAGTGGCCCAGTGATAAAGGACTTGCCTAGCATGTTGGAAGCAGGAGCTTGATCTCCAGCAACATTAGGAAAACTTCTTACCCAGAAAAGACTTAAATAGATATAAAGCAGTAGCTTGGTGGCCGTGGGTACAAGGATTAGAACAAGAAACAGCCTAGACTTTAACACATTCAGAGACTCTTACTAGCTGGAAAAATTAACTGGAACTATTAGAAAACCACCTGATATCAAATATTGGGATAATAATATATTTCATTGAGTCTTAATTTGATTAGAATGTTTTTTAAAATATTATGGTATGTTTAATTATATTTACTTTAAATCAGAATGCTGTTATCTTCTAGAAAGAATTATTTCATTAAAAACAAATATATATATATATATATATGTTTAATTTAAAACCTCAAATACAATCTTCACCAAATCAAAGTGTAATTCCCATACAACATTCTAAGCCCTTCTTCTTTAAGGTATTAAGCTACTACTTCATGCAAAGCACTTGGTGCAGTGATATCTAAAAATAACACTTTGCCCAGAAATCTGTAAAGTGAGATTGGATGTATATTATTTCATTCTTTCAGACACTTAATAAACGTTTCTTAGATGTCTATTACTTTACAGAGTCTGGGACATAGGATTCAAAAGATAAATGTCACTTTTGTCTTCAGAGAACATAGAATACAACAAACAGGCTAGCTGGCTTTTAACCACTGGTTACAGCCCCCAACAACAAATGGTAACTGCAAAGAAGAGTAAGAACACAGGATATGACTTGCTCCCACTGGGAACTGTTTGACTTGGTAGGGGAGAGAGTGGGAGTATAGAAATCCTGGAAGCAATATACAAGAAAGAGACAGGAAGTGGTAAGGCACATTGGAGAGGCAGTTGATAGACTTATTTTGCTGCAATAGGTTTTTATCAAGAAAAATAACAGAAGAATAAAGTGTTCTTTAGGCTGGGCACACTGGAAATAACATGTTTGAAGGTTTGGCTTCATCCACTTGGCAATGTACAAAACCTAAATATAAAAAGCAAGAAAACAAATACCATTTTCTAGACTTAAGAAGAACACTAGTGACTTATAACAGAGATAGTCTTTTGACTTTCAAGTAACAGAACTCTCACACATAGAATTCCTATTTGTTCCACTTCAAAGCATATACTCTCCCAGTCATCGCATTTCCTGTGGACATTTTTATTAATTTATGTATTATACTCTATCAATTAGTTGGTAAAGACATCTAAGTGCTTTTAATGTGAATCATATTTCCCAAGAGCCTTCTTTCTTCTATAGTCTTCAACGGCAGAGCTGAAGTCTGTGACGCCCCAGCACTCTGGTCTAGTCTAGCTCTGTTATTAACACAAAGGCAGAGCATGAGAGCCCAAGCTAGCACTGTGATGTCACTGAGAATATGCACACACAGAGAAGAGAAGAGGAAAATACTGTACCAGTCTAGAGCATAAAGAGGTCTGAGAGACTTGGATGGGGGCATGCCCTTACATGCAAGTAGGATCAAGGGTTGTGTGACAAATAATGTCTCTATAATTGACTTCATGTGAGGATGGCCTTATTTCATCGATTTTGTTGAGATGAAGCTGAAGCAAAAAAAAGTCACATGAGAAATTTGGATCCGGTCTCTTAGAGTTACTTCCCAGTGATGTCATTTTTGCCTTAAGGTCACACAAACACAAAGCCTACTTATTTTTAAATGTCATATATCTGAATGGATTCAAATGGAGTGGAGAGAAATACAGGCTTTTGATCTAGAAGTCTTGGGTTCTTTTTTCTACACACTGCCACTCCAATAGCTACAGGGCAGTGTGAACTTGAAACATGGAATCTCTCAGAGGCTGTCCTCACTCATCAGTAACATGGAGAAGTAACATTTCCCTCAGACTGTTGTTAACAGGATTAAACAATTTTGACAAGTAAAGGACATAGTAAATAATTAAATACACAAAACATCTGCTTCATCTAGATTATTTTTTTTAAAAAATGTAAAGGAATAATAAACTGAAAGGACTTGCTTGGCTCTGGCACACAGGACACCCAGATGATAGCTTCAGGTTTGAGAAAATGCACTAAGAGCTCTTCACAACTTTACATCTCTGCAAGGTTGACGTCACATCCCTGACACGCACATTGTGAGAAGAACACATTTATTTATACTTCTCACATGACGAAGCTGATGCTCCGGGCCGACAGTGGTTCAGCCAGGATCTGAGTCTCATTCAGCATAACTTCAAATATGGTGTTCTCAACTAATTTTGTCAATCCTGGGAAGGTGCCAGGAACTACTCTATCGACTATTTTTAAATTCATTTCTGTTTTCTTTCTCTTCTCATGTTAATAGGCTTAAAAAGAAAAGGCTTTACCATAGAATATCTTTGAGAGTCCCATTGGCATCTGATAAGAGTGAATCCACCGCAGGAGCTGCTTCTGCCAGTTGTGTGCTATGTATCATGCTAGCCACAACCTTTCAGACCACAAGTGGAGAAGATTAAGTCAGTTAAAATATCCCATACTGATTTATTTATCTATGTGCTCTGCCCTCTTATTTGAAATCACTGAAATTCTGTCATTGCCCCAGTGTGAATTCTGAACATCTCTCTGTTCCCAATCTTGTTCTCATGTATGGTTTTGTATTTCTGAAGCCATGAATTTCCAGTAATGTGACAATTTTGATGTTCTATCACTTCTCACCTCCAAGCTCAAACAGCTCAATCAGAATCCTAGGGGATTCTAGTTCAAAGAGGCTACTAAAGGTATAATGTTTTCCAATAATTGAGAAAAGAAAATAGCAAAATGAGAATTCAAATAGGTATGTGACTCAGATGACCGGAAACTTAAATTTACTTGTGCATCTGAGGAGAAAGAGGAGGAGGAGGAGGAAGAGAAAGAGGAAGAGGAAAGAAGAAAAACTTTAAACACCTAGAAATCACCTAATGAGCTATGAGCAAGTTCTGCTAATTGCAGAGTGCCACTCACAAACTTGAGACAAACTTACAGCCAATGAAGTTTGGGTCAGTGCTTTTAATGCTGGGCGATGTTCTCAAGGGAGGAGACCACATAATCCAGTCGTGCCTCAAATACAGACAGAACTTCAGAACCACAGCAGTGTGAGTATCTCTTTTCACCAGAAGACACACTTGGGAATCTATTTCCTCCTCATCTTAACTTCAAGACAAGGCATTATATAGTGAAAAAAAACCACAACAAAGTGAACAACAATAATATCAGTGGGTCATAGCAGATTACAAAGGGGAAAGGGAAGAGGAAGGATGGAAAGGGAGTAACAATTAACAACTTATAATAGTTATGAGAGAGTAGGTGAAATCATTAGCAGCATTAAAGATGACCAACCGATATTCTAGAGTATGTGTAGAAGTGAAGCAAAGATGGCCTCATTAATAACTAGATAATAAGAAGCTTAAGAAAAAGGCTAAAGTCTCACCCCCCTGCCCCGCCCACCTCTTCTTACTATGTATAAAGGTCAAAGAACTAGCTCAAACCACTCAGGGAAACACTTCAAGACATTGGCATAGAGAAAACCCTTCTTAATAGAACTCTAAAGTATTAAGAAGTGACAAATGGGATTTCATGAAATTAAAAAGCTTCTACATAGCAATGAAAACAATTAATTGAAGAAGGAAACAGTCTTCAGAATGGAAGAAAGTGTTTGACAGGTATTCATTTGACATGGATTCATATTTAGAATATGTAAAGAAATGAAAATGAAATGACAAAATAACATTTAATGAAATCAATGAATGAGCAAATTAACATTTCTTCAAAGAAGTAAAATCAGCTAATATATAAAAAGATGCTCAATATCTTCAGCCAATAGGGAAACGCAAATTGAAACTGCTTTGAATTCAGCTCACCCTAAGTCAGAATACATCATCATCATCAACAACAACAACAACAGCACATGCCAACTATCAAGTTCAAGAGAAAACAATGCTACATAGCTTGTCAGCACCACAGGAAGTGCTGTCAAAAGGGGCATGCAGATCAGAAAGTGTGGGTGTGGTGGGAAACACAGACATGGCAGTGAAGATGCATATAATAGGAAATGTGGGGTGAGAAGGGGAAGGCAGACACGGCAGAAAGTGTACATAGAAAGTGTGGGCTGGGAAAGCAGACGTGGCAGAGAGGGCCACACAGAATAGGAAATGTGTGGCAGGGAGGGAAAGACAGACAGACATGGCAGAGAAGCACAGCATAGCGAAGTGAAAACACTGTAAAAGCTTTAGCCAGAATGTTCTAGTAACATCCTTAGGCTCACACTGATGCAGCAAGAATGCACAATGGTAACTCAAGGCCACTCCAGCTATGGCAGGACAAGTGAAGAGAACTTCAGAATATGGAGACATGGAAGCTCTGAAGTCAGAAGAGTCCTCAGGGAAAAGAGAAAAAGTAAATTAGATTGTGGATTTGAACCAAGTGGGATTTAAGCCAATTTGCCTTAAGGTAGAATTTCCCCAAGGTTTTCTGTATTTAAACACAACGTCTACTATTACTTATGTGATTGATTTGTTTAAGATGTAGACCCTCTCTATATAAAATAGCTTATTTTAGAAGGAAATTAACAACCTAAACAGCAATATCAGTGTCGTGGGCTGATTATGGTTTTTTTCCTTTCTTCATATACATTAAAATAAACATTTTAAAAAATGGAATCACTTAAAATATCTCATGCCATTGTTTCTTGTATGCATTAGAGGTGAGATGGCTGCTGGCTGAGAGGAAAGTAGAGGAATTCCTATCTGGCTTCTGCAGTGGTGAGAAGACTAAAAGAGAAAGCAAGAAATACAGTAGAGCTATGGACAGAGTACTGAATTTGAAATGGGGGCATGTCTGGGGTGGGGGGGGGCGGGGAAGGGAGCTGAAGAGAAAGGCCCCTGAAATCTAATAGAGAATAGACAGGATTGATGGCTTCTGTACTGTTTCTGGTCAAAGAAACTCACAAAGATGGTTAGATTTCAGACATGAGGAATTAGACTCTACCTCCAATAAAAGAACAAAAACTTTGTGGTCACATTCTGTCTACTCAAGCTCCTACAATCACATGCTAAAAGCTCAGTATAGTTGAGTACAGTGCCAGTAGCATAATTGGAAAGAGGTTCTAATAGCTCAACGACCAATCCCCACTCCTTTGAAGACATGCCAGACTTTACAGAATTAGATAATGGGAGGGTATTTCTATAGTCTTATTATCTGTTCAGTAGATGATGCTAATCTCAGATCCTTACACATACACACAACTCCAAGTCATTATCTTGTTTGTGTAAGGTGAAAGACCATACTTATAATACTAATGGAAAGACCAAATAATGATTGATTTAGTTTATTTCAATCTGAATAAAACACAAAAATATCTTGGTTTCTTTCTTTTTTTTTAAAGACACTCTATGGGTTAAAAAAAAAATTGCCCCAGCTACCTGAGGAGAAATGATCAGTTGAGGCGCAGCTATGACTTAACTCGGATGTTACTTATTAATTCCTACACACGGAATTAACAAATATGACAGTACTTCACTGAACACCCCTAGCATGATATGGACTCCTCAAAAGCATAGAAAAGATGACAGTGTCAACATCCCACCAGCAACATTCCGCTAGTCTGCCTGAAGCAATAAAAAGTTTTACGTTTTTAACTTTATTTCTACTTTGGAAAGGGTCTCTTATTTTTTTCTGTTTATTTTTTTCAAAGTCTAAACATTGAAAATACTTCTTTCTACATTTTCTGTAGCATTTTGTACCCAGTGTTAAGCTAATGCTAGTCTGCTGTAACATACCTCTTCCACTGTGCCTGGCGGTCCTGAGGATGGGCTCTGTATGGCATGTTTCTACATGGCCTGTTTTGTTAGACGATTCCAGCAATGAGTTGTTGGAGGAGGAGCACAAGGCTGGACGAAGGAGCAGCATATTCCTTCTCTTTGATTCTTGAACCTGCTTTTACTGCCTGCTGCCATCTGCCTCTCTGTATCGATTACTCTTCAGGCAGTGGCAATAATTTTGTGAACACAGTAGTTGGCTCCAGCTGATGGGTTTCTGTTTGTTGTTCCTCATCGCAGGTCCTCAGAGACATCAATACCAAATGACCAGTGCCCTCTCTTCAGAGGCCCAATGTTCTTCCCAAGGTCAAAGACAACAGAAATAGATAAATAATTCCTTAGCCTTGAAAATCAGAGATACACCCATCTCCATATCTCCTCTCCAAGCTTCTGGGTTCTGGCACCTTCTCTCTTCCATCCCACAAGTTGCAACTGCTTTCCCAGGGACATGCTGTGTGGTTATGTAGTAATCACCTTTTACTTTTTAGTTCTTTTAACAATTCCTGTTTTAAAAATAGTTAGAGTTTCTGCCTTAAGATGGATTCCAACAGATACATATTATTTACAATATGAAATATTCTCTTAATAAATCAAAGAGTACAGTAAGGCATGAAGACTAATAAGAATGCAGAGGTGAGAAAGACACACATTTGATTGATCTTCAGCCAAAAATGCCAAGGTTGCATGGTGGAGAATAGTTTTATTAAATAGTATTAGGAAAACACATGTGGGAGAATAAAATTAGATTCATATGTCATATCATATACTGAAAGCCTATAAGTAAAGTTGATTAAAAATACAAATATAAGTCTTGACACACATTTGTAAATATATTTATTTTTATTTTATTTGTATAGGTGTTTTGGCTGCATGCTTGTCTGCATATCATCTGTATACAGTGTCCATAGAAGCCAGAGATCCTGGCATTGGAGATCCTGGAACCGCAGTAACAGTTGGTTGTTAGCTGCCATGTAGGTACTGGCAATTGAACAGCCAGTGCTCAACTGCTGAGCCATAGCTCCATACCCAAGTCTTGAAACTTTAATGGTACTATAAAAATACAAAGGGACAAAATTTGACATTGATATGATCAGTGATTTGGGGACTATGACTCACCCCCACAAATGGGCAAAAATAGCTAAACTGAACATTTGTAGCAAATCATTTTCAAACCAGAGTAAAGACATTCTGTGTAAAGGGAGAAAAAAATTACACCTCATATGACTGATAAGGAGTCAATCTTCCCCAAGATACAATTTGCAAAACACAAGAAAATCAAGAAGAAGGAAGACGAATGCATGGATACTTCATTCCTCCTTAGAATAGGGAATAAAATACCCATAGAAGGAGTTACAGAGACAAAGTTTGGAGCTGAGACGAAAGGATGGACCATGCAGAGACTGCCCCACCTGGAGATCCATCCCATGATCAGCCACCAAACCAGGACACTATTGCATATGCCAGCAAGATTTTGCTGAAAGGACCCTGATATAGCTGTCTCTTGTGAGGCTATGCCAGTGCCTGGAAAATACAGAAGTTGGTGCTCATTGACATCTATTGGATGGAACATAGGGCCCCCAATGAAGGAACTAGAGAAAGTACCCACAGAGATGAAGGGGTCTGCAACCCTATAGATAAAAACAACAATATGAACTAACCAGTACCCCCAGAGCTTGTGTCTCTAGCTGCATATGTAGCAGAAGATGGTCTAGTTGGCCATCATTGGGAAGAGAGACCCCTTGGTCTTGCAAACTTTATATGCCCCAGTACAGGAGAATGCCAGGACCAAGAAGTGGGAGTGGATGGATAGAGGAGCAGGTTTGGGGGGAGGGTATAGGGCATTTTTGGGATATCATTTGAAATGTATATGAAGAAAATATCTAATAAAAATTGAAAAAAGGAGTATATATATATATATACTATAAGTACTATATATATATAAGTACTATAAGTACTATATATATATATAAGTACTATAAGTACTATAAGTACTATAAGTACTATAAGTATATATATATATAAGTACTATAAGTACTATAAGTACTATATATACTATAAGTACTATATATATATATACATATATATATAGTACTTTGTATAAAGTATAAAGTACTTTATACTTTATACTTTGAAGATATATATATATATATATATATCTTCAAAATATTTCAGGAACTCAAAAATCTCAATAGCAAGACAATATGTGACCCTATTAAACATGGTGAAGGGGTGTGATATTTCTCAGAAGGGTGGGACTATAAATGATCAATAGATAAACAGAGATCTGAACAGAATTAATCATTGAAAGAAAGTCCAAAGCGCAAGAAGATATGAACTCACACTCTTTAAAATAGCTACTATAAATTAAAAAAAAAAACAGTAATAACCTTTGGCAAAAACATGGGACAAATGCACCTCATACAATTTAGCACTCCCACATTTGTAGCATCACTATTTATAAATAATCAAGAAAGACATGGCATCAAGACATGAATAAAGTAAATGTGAACACACAAATGCCACAAAAAAATACCATTCAGTTGTAGAAATGAAGTCTAGCCAGTCACTCACAACAGCAGGGATGACCCTCTGCTGTTGCTCTAGGTGGTGGTGTGAGCTGGGGAAAACAGGACCTAGAAACGAGGCAGACTAAAATCTCATGCGATAGCCAGCTCTATCAGAGCATCAGACAATTTATACTCTGAAAGTTAAGAATCATAGCGGTCTCGGGGGAAAACATACCAATCCCTGGCAAACATGGAGGCGGAAGCTCACGGTCAGCTTTTAGATGGAACACAGGGTTCCCAAGGAAGAAGGAGCTAGAGAAAGTACCCAAGGAGCTAAAGGGGTCTTCAACCCTATAGGTGGAAGAATAACCATGAACTAACTAGTACCCCCTGGGCTCGTGTCTCTAGNGGGGTGGTGGTAATGGTGGATCAGGGAGTGGAACTATTTAGAAAGGTTCTTTGGAACAACTATGTTGTCTGGAAATTGCTAGCTTATTTCACAGGTTAGCAGGGCAGCTAGATCCGCTTGCAAACGCTTCACAGATATACCAGCAGTCTAGTTAAGTAGAATTGAGATAGCAAACATGAATCAGCAGCAGTGGCACATCCTAGCAAAGACAGCCAAGCCCCAGCCTCAGCACAAGTCAGCAAGAGGGACCAGCAGGAATGCCAGGAGAAGTTCTCCGCTGTGCTTCTCTCAGTAAAGTGAAGATCAGTGGAGACGTGAGACCAACACGCTTTGCACAGCTAGCTCTATAAGCAAGCCTAGTCCAACCTCCATCACTGACCATTGAGTCCTCTTTTATACGCCCTCCAAACACCACATATCCTCTATGGGTCTTGCCTCTGCTGACATTACTCTGCCAATCGGCCCAAGTCCTTAGAAGCAGTAAGAAACTGCAACACACCACCAGAAGTTTTTTGGTAGTCTCAACAATTGAAGCTCATCAGCACAATGTAAGGCAGACCAACACATGCGTGTAGTTAGCAAAGAATTCTTCATCACATTCCCTTTCATGTGACATCCTTTCTCCTGTGTCTGCTTCAGTGAAACATTTCTTCATGAGTCTGCGCCAGTCTTTCACTTGTTTCCCCTTCAGCTAAATGTCCCTTCACGTGTTTGCCCAGTAAAACACCCTCCTAACAACTTTCCAACAAACCTTTAAGTTTTCACTTCACAGGACAGTATTAAAATATAGTTTTAAATAAGGTTTTTTTTCAAACAAATATAGCAAAAAATATTAATATATAATTTTTATATTCAACTAAATTAAGCAAGGGAATATAGAGGCAAAGAATCTGACTTTAGGAGACTGAGGTTCACTTACCACTGGAGAGTGTGGGGAGAGGGACACGGCTTAGTTATAGTTCCAAGCAGAAGAGATCTGCCACATTGGGCTTTCTTGGCCCAATTTCCTGTGGGGTGGAGAATCCTGTGTGTATTGAATAATGTCTTTTGCAGACAGAAACCTTCTCCTTGATGGAAAGGCTCTTAATATTAAATGAATTAGCCATGCAAGAAGGCCAGCTGTAGGTGTCAGCCATGGGTCTCAGCCTTCAAAAATTTGAAGAAGAGCCCAGGCTGGAAAAAGATAGAGGGGGCACTAGAAGTGTTTTATGAAGAATTCCATAGTAACTTGTACATATGTAGCCCTATGGGAGGACAAACAAGAACATTATCACTTCTCTTGTCCTAAGAGGGCCCATCTGAAGGGCTCAGGACTCACAGGAGAGACTTGCCTATCATTCAGTATCATTCTGCAATCCTAGAAGTTTATGCAACATTAGTTTGTGTGTGTGTGTGTGTGTTCTCCTAAAAGTAAAATAAACCATATGTTTTATTCATATTTAGGTTGCTTTTTACACTTTCTGAAAGCTTTTCATACACATAATTCCTTCTGGGACTAATAAGAAGCCTATGAAGCAAACACTCCAGGCACTGGGTTATATATATATATATCAGATGGAAAAATTGGGGTTCAGAAATGTCATATAACCAGTATGTTAGGTTAAAAGAAGGTAAAGCTTACTTCTGTGAAAGTGTATTTTGCTTGCCTCAGTGAGAGTATATTTTGCTATGTCAGCCAATTTCGTACCCAACTAGACTGGTTGGGTGGAAGAATCAAGAATGTCTGTGACCAGATATTCTCTTCTAAACCCTAGATTTAAAATTTTTTCTCCTTAAATATCTGGGACCTTTGAAAGCATATTGAATAAAACCATACTAGCAAAGAAGATTTAAATTTCCTGAAAAAAAATTTGTTCATTGACTTTTTATTTTATATTGCAGTTCCATATAACACTTCATTACCTTTGTTTGTCTGCTTACAACCCCACCAAATATATATTAAAAAAAAAAAAGCACCCATGGTGTCACAGAAATGGGAACATGAGGGGCTGGCAAAGGATGTCTCACAGTCTGTGGGAAGGGAGTGGTCAGGAAGAGCAACAGGGTATAAGGGACAGTACATACGGGAGTATGAGTGACAAATGACTCCACACATGCTAGATGGGGAATCTAATGCTGAGGTGGGAAATATCTTAAAGTGTTATCTTACCTCTCTTGTGTCTCTCTTGGTCTCATGTGTAAAATAGGGAAGTGGAAGAGGATGACCCTCTGCCTAGCTCTTGCCCAGGTTAGAACAGACATTTTCAGTAAGTAAATACAACTGCTGTTTATTGATTTTTATTATGTGGTTAATTATTTTGGATAGCTAAAACGTGTTCCATTTGATGTGTTTCTCTAAGCTGAACCACAATGACAACTTCAACTTGTGAACAATGAGAGTAGTTCAGTAGGAAGTAAAGTGATTTTTCCAGGAGTTCCATATAATGAATGAGAAGTAACAATCTTAATGAGTTATGTTAAAGCACATGGGCTAATGCACAGATTTTCTCTGGAACAATGCATCTACTCTATAACTTCTAGAAATCACTGTTGGCTATATGAAGATGACCTAAGTGTCAAGATATGACAACCAGCATAAATATACCATCTGTGTACTCACAAAAACAAAATGTGATAAAATTAGTCTATACATGTGACTTATTACTGACTTGTTTATACGATATCATAATTGGTTTACAGCAACACAGTATAAAACCATCTAAACAACCATGGAATTCCTTTTCTCCAAAAAGCTAATAAATTTGATTACTTAAAATATTTATTACATATGATAAACATGTGCATATATATATATATATATATATATATATATATATATATCCCCACAGAGTTTTAAAACATGTTATTTTTTTTTTGGCTGGGTACAAAACAGTTTGATAATTGCTGAACATGAAATAGTCTCTGCAAAGTAATTTATTAGCACATAGGGGAGGAAATAAGTAAAACCAATTAAAGTGTGAGATGCTTCTGGAAGGATACTGGATAGTTTCTGGACAAAAATGCAATACTAGTAGCTGTGGAAGATGTGCAGGCTCAAAAGTGTGGTGAATGAGAACTTAGTCATGCTTGAAATTAAGGACTGAGATTAAGGGTGATTGCAACAATATATGTAAAGACCCAAGGGTGCCAAAGTCCACTGTAAATTGAGGAGAGTCAACCTAAAGGCGCAAAAATATTGAGTTGAAAATGGCTGAGGGTAATGGGTAGTGGTCATAGTATGCTCACTCTTAAGAACCATCTGACTTGGCCCTTCAAGTCATGAGAGTAATTAATGTGTTCAATCAAGGAATAATTAGATTAGTATTTATCAAGCTCTTGTTTCCTTCAGTGTGGAAAATGGATTATCAGAAAACATAACATTTGCAAATGTTACTCCATTTTTTTTTTTCTGTTGCTGTGATTGACACCATGACCAAAATCAACTTGGGGAGAAAAGGAGTCATGTGGCTACACATCCATCATGTCATAGTCCACCCTCAAGAGAAGTCAGGGTAGGACTACAGGAAGAAACCTGGAGGGAGGAACTGGAGCAGAAGCATGAAAAAGTGCTGCTAACTAGCCTGCGCCTCACGGATTGCTCAGTATGCTTCTCTATACAGCCCAACACCACCCTCAGTTGGCTGGGCCCTCGTACTATGTTTAATTTTAAAAATTCCCAGAGATAGCTGAGAGGCCAATCTGATGGAAGCCATGCTGCAACTGAGTACCCCTCTCTCTAGGTGACTCTAGTTTGTGTCAAGTTGAAAATGAACCAACTCAAGTAGAACCAATAACTGACTTGAAAGATAATTCAAAGCTTCCAAAAGATAAAGACTAGAAATGTTCCTGATTAGAAATTGAGTTGAACCTTATCAAGAAGGAGATCTAGCCAGTTAAGGTGATGTGAAACTGAAATGCCAGCATCTAGTAGGATGAAGATTTCAGGACAGTATTGGCTACATGGTAAATACCAAGAAAGCCAGGCCTATGATTCAAGACCTTATCTCAGATATTTAGATAGATGATGGATGGATGGATGGATGGATGGATGGATGGGTGGATGGATGGGTGGATGGATGATAGATATGATATTATATGATGCGATGTGATGTGATGTGATATGATATGATATGATATGATATGATATGATATGATATGATATATGGGTGGATAGATGGATGGACGGACAGACAGATATGATGTGAGGTGAGGTGAGGTGAGGTGATAGAGGGATGGATGGGTAGATAGGTAGGTGAGAGATAAGTAGAAAGAAAGAAAGAAAGAAAGAAAGAAAGAAAGAAAGAAAGGAAGGAAGGAAGAAAGAAAGAAAGAAAGAAAGAAAGAAAGAAAGAAAGAAAGAAATAGATAGATGAATAGATATGATAAATGGATGGATAGATAGATATGATAAATAGACAAGGCAAAGAAATAAAGGGAGAAAGACTGACAAGCAGACAGAGAGAAAGAAAGAAAGAAAGAAAGAAAGAAAGAAAGAAAGAAAGAAAGAAAGAAAGAAAGAAAGAAAGAAAGAGGGAAGGAGGGAGGAAGAGGGAGAGAGAGAGAAAACCAAAAAGAGAAAAGATTAGGGAAAAAGATTTATCTTAAATATGTGAAAAAGTTGGAAGATATTTTGTAGTAGAAGAAAAATATCAGTGAAAAGAAAATATCAAAAAAAAGTATTTTGGGTATGATGAGTAGGTATTTCAGTGCAATATTATATATGTATTACATCTCAGAATATAAGTTGGAGCTGTATAGAAGAAAGCCATGAGTCTCAGACCTAGGGACTTGGATTTGTTTTAAAATACAATAAAAAGTCAGAGAAGATTGTCTTCCCCATATTGGAAAGTTAAAATTTTGAGAATTTAGAAAGATATGGTAGTATACTAAAAATAAAGACATAGAAATGTTGATTGTTTCTAACGCCATAAGCAATTGGATAGAAATGTTTAATAAATGGTGAAGGAGCTGGATGGGTGAGAAAGTGAGTGTTTTAATCTGTCTGCTGTGGCAGAGGGCTACATGCTTCATGTCCTTGGTGCTGGGGACTCTCAGTCAGGGCCTGCTGTCTGCATTTACAGCAAGTGTTCTCAGGAGACCAAGGTCCAACCCAGAACATGAATTTCTAGGTTTTTAAAAACACAGAGTGGAAAAAAAAAAAACCACACAGAGTGGATAGAGAAATTTACTGAGTGTCCACTACTTTTGTTTTTGTATGTAAAACAACAAATCAAAATCTGATGTTCAAAATTCCATTTTGATAAGTGATTTAAAGGGAGACTAGAGAATTTCTGTTAGTTTTTTTGTTTTGTTTTTGTGTTTTTTTGTTTTTTGTTTTTCGAGACAGATTTTCTCTGTGTAGCCTGGCTGTCCTGAATCTCACTCTGTAGATCAGGTTGGCCTCAAACTCAGAAATCCACCTTTCTCTGGCTCCCAAGTGCTGAGATTAAAGGCATGTGCCACCACTGCCCAGTTTCTGTTAGTTTTTAAAATTCTTAAATTATTGGGCAAACTATTTTGACTGTAAATGTAAGGAGACTATATCTCAAAACTTTAAAAATTAATATTTCCTTCAAATATAAGAGCTTTTAAAATGTTACAAATTCAATGGAAGCAGAGGCCTTTGGTCCTGTGAAGGCTCGAAGTCCTAGTGTAGGGGAATGCCAGGACAGGGAAGCAGGAATGGGTGTGTTGGTGAGCAGGGGGAAGGAAGATGGGATAGGGGGTTTTCGGAGGGGAAACCAGGAAAGGGGATAACATTTGAAATGCAAATAAAGAAAATATCTAATAAAATGTTAAAAATTGTAAGTATTTCAATTTAATTTACTGCAAAGCATGGTAAATTTTAGTAAGGAGAGATTTTCCTATTTAGGACAGAAACTTCAATAAGAACAAAATGCTCTCTGCAACTTTGCTATATGCTATTTGCATTAAGTAAAGTAAGTTGTATAATTTAAGTAACTTGTGTGCACTGGCTAAGAGTGTGTGAATTAATGCACAGTGGTATTTTGTGAGAATTTGACAGACGTGCGGGACAGACACTAGAACTTTTTCTTTGTGGGCATGTTTCCAGTCTTGAGGGCTTCCTCAACTTTTTGGTTGGTACTTTGTATTTTTATATATTTACAGGTCTGTGAGGTTTTAATTACTGGCTTATTAAGGAAGTCTCCAAAATTCTAGTTTTAAGGCAAATTTTTAAGCAAAGTATTTTATTTGTTATTTTTAAGCCTAAGAAAGAGAGTAGTGCCCAGGAGGGCTGAGAAATGGGCTATCTTAGCTGAAGTCTTCACAGCGGTGCAGTTCTGAATATCAGCTGCCAGATGGCATGCATTCAAGGTGCTATTGTTGCTTATATTAAAAAACAAAACAAAACAAAACAAAACAAAACAACAACAACAACAACAACAAAAACCAGCGAAAGAGAAGGAAATCACCCTTTAGATTTTATGCCCTAATAACAGGGAAAGTTGGAAATAGGTTTTCTAGTCTCATTCGTTTGAGACAATAGTTCCACCTAGTGGACATTTGACTTAGAAACAAACTTTTGAATCCAAATGTTAGTTTTCTCTTTGATGGGATCAATATTAAAGGAAAACAATACAGAAAATAATAGATATGCAGGGAGTGGTGGCACACGCCTTTAATCCCAGCACTTGGGAGGCAGAGGCAGGCTGATTTCTGAGTTCGAGGCCAACCTGGTTTACAAAGTGAGTTCCAGGACAGCCAGGGCTATACAGAGAAACCCTGTCTCAAAAAACAAAACAAACAAACAAACAAACAAACAAGATATTTTATTAACGAGGTAGAATTCAAAGGTATTAACAGAAAAACAAATAAATAAAATCAGATATTTAGGAATAAGCTGATACTTAGTATAGGTCTGTCTAATTTGTGACTAAAAAGAGCCAAAGTCACACAAAAGGCCCAGTGGGACTGTGGCCAGAAACAAACCAACTTGTTGAAAATGTGTGTTGTCTAAAAACTTCATGACAAAATTACTTCTTCATGACTCACCTGGACAGTGTTTGCTATTGCTGTGTGGACACTAAAGTGGACTTTAGCAGAGCAGTCAAGTAGGCCTCTTTCTGATGAAACTTAACCCTGGTCCAAAGTGAACTATGGAGAAGAAAAGAGAAAACAAAGAAGAAAAAAGCACTTCACCTCAGTTAATCACTGTTCTTCGAAACAGTCCGTTAGTTCAAATGTTTAAATCAAACACCAACCCTGCCAATGATTCCAAACTTCTAGCCCTGTTGAAAGATTTATATTGGTTCTGTTGAATTTTGTCTGTCTCTAACCATTCTAAAAGTAGACTGAAACCCTTTAGTGCAACTAGAATGCTCGGAGGTAGAATCCTGCAGTGACAGGTTTTTCTTCCCCTGTATTAACCCACTGCTGGTGTACTTAAAACCTAAACTCTCTAAGAATGGTTCTGTGAAGCAGATAAAGAATTAATTCTACTCTGAAAGATCAGATGGTGAGATTATTATTTACTTCTATTTTGTTTCAAAACCAAAATGACTATACCAGACAAATATTTTTAAATCTACAGCCTGAGTTCTCATGGCAAGATCTGAAAGACACATGAGGTTTCTTGACTACATTGCTGGACAAAGATGACTCAAGCCACAGCCTACAACCTGACCCGAAGGGCCACCCCAGTTTAAGAGGAAAGTTACTACTTCTGTTTTTTATATCTTGAGACCAATTCTAGCCTGGGTTTAGGCTTATGAGCTACTGTTTCTCTTAAGGATTCCTATATCTTCAGGCTAACAACAACAACAACAACAAAAATGCAAGCTTACATTCCTAATCAGTGACATGGTCCTTGAATGTCTTTTTTGTAAGCTTCAAGAGTTAAGTCTGGTCCTTTCACAGAGATGGACAAGATGTAGCTAGATGAGTGTCTTTGTTACTAGTCAGTACCTTTCCACATATGAGCTGCAAAGAAACTGCCATGAATACTCCCGAATCCTGAAAACATCTCATTAAGTGATTCTGGTAGAAGAGAACTTTGAGAACGAAACGCTACAGATTAGTAAATTGGAAGGTGACGTGGGATCCATGTAAGCAAATAAAATAAAATCCCCAGGAACCAGTAAAGCGAAGCAAACAACAAAATCCAGATGTGACAATGGAGTGAAGAAAACAAGTTGGTTCATAGGAAAATCTAGTGGTTTAAGTAAGTGGTTTGAGAAATACTACTTACTACTAATGCTGATGGATAGAAATTGCTCTTCTACAGCCAAAGAGGGTACTGGGGATCAAATCCCAGGGCCTCACACAGACTAGTCAAGTATTCTACCATGAAGCTTACCCTGCCCCTAATACCAGCTTCCCCCCCCACCCCTCCGGCTATCTCATTTATTGGAAATGTTTACTGAACTGTTCTGAAGAACAGAGGTTGCTTTGAGACAAGGTCTCACTGTGTACCTTTGGCAAACCTGGAACTCACAGGCCTCCTGCCTCAGCTCCCAAATGCTGGAATTAATTGGAGGTATGAACCAGCATGTCCAATGTACTGGATAGCATTATATCAAGTTGACAGAAGTTAGCAACATCTCAAAGGAGGAAACCTCAATTAAGAAGAGTCCTTTATTAGATCCAGCTGTTGAACATTTTCTTAATTAGTGATTGATGGAGCTTAGCCGATTGTGGGTGGTACCATCCCTGGGCTGGTGGTACTGGGCTCTGTAAGAAAGCAGGCTGAGCAAGCCACGAGGAGAAGGCCAGTAAGCATCACTCCTCCATGGCCTCTGCATCAGCTCCTGCTTCGAGGCTCTTGCCCTGTTTGAGTTCCTGCCCTGACTTCCTTCAATGATAAACAGTGATGTGGAAGCATAAGCCAAATAAATCCTTTCCTCTCTCACTTGGTTTGTATCATGGTATTGTACCACAACAATAGCAACTCTAACTGGGAAGCCCAGCTGGGATTTGATTTAATTTTAATTTTTTATTATTGTAGGTCAGGTCTTCTGTTGTGGCAAAAAAGTAGAGATCAGACAAGAATTTGGGTGTAGAGTTAGTTTCCTTTTCCTTCTTTCTTAGTAAGAAACTCTGCTAAGCCTTCTTGCCTCCCCATATTTATTGTTTTTTTTGTTTTTTTTGTTTTTTTTTTGCTTGTTTGCTGGCTGGCTTGCTGGCTTGCTTGCTTGCTTGCCTGTTTTTCTGTCATGAATAGGATTCTTCCCCTAGCTTTCTTTTGAATGGCTCATGGTTCATATAGAGAAATACTCTGGTTTTCATACTCCCAATTTTGTACTTGGCCACTTTAGTGCATTTATTTTTTATTTTTATACTGTTTTGTTGTTGATGATGATGATTTAGGGTTTTTTTTTTTACATAAGCAAGGATATTTCTTTTCTCCTTCCAATTCAAGAGACGTATTTTTTTTTTTTTTTTTTTTTTTTTTTTTTTTTTTTTTTTTTTTTTTTTTTTTTATCTTTTTCATTTTTTTTTTTTTTTCCTTTCAATTTTATGTTCGTTTTTTTTTTTTTTTTTTTTTACTCTTTAAAGAAGTGATTTTTGCATTGACACAAATTTGAGGTTAGCCTAGGATACATAGTAAGATCCTGAATTTATAAAAGGGGAATGGAAGAAAAAAAGTATTGCTTTAATTATGTTGTCCCCTTTAAAGTCCAGATAAATATACCTCCCTGTAAGGGGAGGTCCTGATGCTAACCTCCTGTTCCCTAATTGGTTCTTTTTTTTTTCCAACTTTTATTAGATATTTTCTTCATTTACATTTCAAGTGTTATCCAGAAAGTTCCCTATACCCTCCCCCCTCCCGGCCCTGCTCCCCTACCCATCCGCTCCCACTTTTTGGCCCTGGTGTTCCCCTGTATTGGGGCATATAAAGTCTGCATGACCAAGGGGCAAGAGACGTATTTCTTTTTCTGATCCATTACCTCTGGTATGTCACGAACAGAAGCAATCCATGTGGGAACCTTGCTTTCTAGAACCCTCACTTTGTTGAACCCTCACTTTGTAGGACCCTCACTTTGTAGAAGCCTTGCTTTGGACCAGGCACGGCTTCAGCCACCCCAGTGAAAGCAATGTTTCCTGTGATCTTTTGGATGTTGAACCTGCCTGGCATTTTCTGTGTGTACTGAGATGATCGTCAGTTTTTATCTCTTCTCTTGTGCCATACTGTGTTGATTTACTTGTGATCAAGGAATAAGGAGCAGTGTCTATTTCAGGAGAAGAATCACAGATACTTTCTTAGCCTGGGCTTTTGAACTGACGAGCAGGGGCTCTCCTTTGCCTGTTTGCTTCTTTCTGAATCTTCCTTCTTTGCTTCCTTCCATGTGAATTACACTGAAAGAGCAAGACAAGCTAAAGATTATACACAGTGGTTAAATCTCATCACGCAGTAGTCCAGAACCTTGTGAACAGAGTTAAGGGTTGGAGACGAACATATAGTGAAGGGACTGTTCAAAGGGAAAGCATAATCAAGCAGGGTTTCTTTGAAGGAGGAATTCACTTATTTATTCAAGCATGGATATTTACTGAGGACCTGTCATGTACCCGAAGCTCCTCTCGCAGCCAGCACAGTGCTCTGCAGGATGCGGTTACAGACTGCTACTTCCTGATTCAGGTCAATAGCAGAGTTTCAGAGCTTTTTTTAAATGTGTCTCTACCTCACAGTACAGTTGGACCAAGAATGGTGATTGAAGCGACATAGCTTTGGATACAGCAGAAAGCAGCAGGGCACCGTAGATAAGCTTGCACAAGAGCCTGGCGTGAGAAAAGGCACGGGGATGGGCTGTGGCATGAGAATTGGGCTTTCAGGTCAGACCACCTCATACTCAGCCAGACATAAGCTAAACCTCCCTAAGGAGGGGTCACCTATCTTTCTGTATGGTATCCATCCAGAGGTGTAGGTAGGTGACACTGTCTATGTAAAACTGTCTGTCCTCTGGGTTGTGTCATCTTATCATAAATCTGGACAATAGCAACCACTTCTAATATTTTGGACAAAGGCATGGATTATACCAGAGTCTAGACAGTATATGCAAAGATGACAAAGACACAGAGGTGGAGATGGCTAACTCTGTTGGGACATTTACAGAAAGGATTAGCTGAGGAGAATTTTTCTTTGAGATAACAGTGTCTTCCTCTATGTGGTCTAGATTACAAAGAGATCTAAGAAAAGGACAATGCTTCCTGCCGGCCTGTCATTTGATACCTGATGACTGAGGTTATCTATCCCTCCTTTTGTGGCTCCTACTTCCACCTCTGTTGACTTCAGCCACCACCTAGTACCTTGGGCATTCTAACATAAAGAGTAATAGCTACCCAGGAATCTTCCAGGCATTCATTGGATGTTTCAAACCTCGACATCCAGCTTCATGTACTGAGCAGTAATTGGTGTCTCAGCTTCTCTAGCCTGCAGGTACTCAGGTCAGCCATTCCAGGGAATCCCTTTTATAATGCTCTTCCCGAATTCTCTTTCTGTCCTTCTAGACTCTGAATCTAGAGGGTGGTGCCAAACAGAAGAGAAGTAATGTAGTTATATATTAAATAGATGGTAGAAAAAGACAAAGAGACATGAATTAGAGAACAGACTGACGATCATACAAGACCTAAAGGCTCAGTCAAGGTGACTGGAGGATGTAAAAGGAGCAAAAACCACTGTGAGAACAAAGCCAATTAGAGAGGCTGTGGAATCTCTGCCATTCGAGATTCCATTCAAAGAAGTACTTTAGCTTAGTAATGCAGAAAAAAAATCTCCCATGATTAAATGTTTAAAACACACACAGGTTTTAAAGTTGAGAGGCACTTAAGGAACGATGCCTGCCATACACAGCATGGCCTTACTGCTTCATGACTGGTCTCTCCTTTTCAACAGCACTTCCTTTCCAGAAACAAGATTATGATTAACACTATGAAATGGATTTGACTGTGAACAAGATAGTATTAAAAGTCAACATGTTTCTACTGACGATAAAGGTTTTAGGAAAAGATTATTTATGTCTTCTGTACTGTCTGGTTACTGTGCTTTTTTTTTTTTTTAATCTGTGAGTTATAGTAAGTGGGGGATGTCTTAGTGAATAGTTCCTTGGTTAAGGATAAGCTTAACCAAGCACAGGTAAGCTCTGCTCTGCTAAATGTGTCCACGAAGCTTTGACTAGTCAGGGTTCTCCAGAGAAACATAGCTGATAGGATGAATATATATACTAAAAGAATTTATTAAATAAACTTACATTGAAATAGTAGCTCATTGGAGAGGCTTCTAAAAATAGAGCTCACCTGTCTCCGGGATGGGGGTTGGGGGCGGGGATGGGGAGTGCCTCAGAGTCTTGATCTGAAACTGAAAAACTGAGAAGTTCCTGGGGGAGCCACTGGCCTTAGCCAATAATCGGAGCCTGAAACAGTGGTTCTGTTATGAACAAAGGAATTAGCAGCAGCAACAAGGTGAATCTATTCAAATCAACAGCAAGAAAAAGTCCAAGCAGCCAAGAGGGATGGGCAATGGAGAGCAGGCAAGTAATCTTCCTGCTATCATACCGATTTTTATCTGGACTGCTACCAAATAATGCTTCCACACTTGGGGGCAGGGGCTCTTTCCACATCCATTAAAGCAATTAGAACCGTTCATGTGAGGCTCCTTATTCAAATAATTCTACTTTGGGCAAAGATGGCATTAAAGCAACCATCACAGAGAGACGTTGTCAAAACGGGTTGGTAAACTGCTCGAACTGAGTTTGTAATCCAAATTCTGTGCTGTGGCCTAAGAGTTTGTAATTCTAGAAAGGCCCTAGGTGGGTCTGCTACTGCTGGTGATCATTTTGAGAATAGCATTTGTACATTAGAATGGTGTGCGTCATTACAATGAGAAAATCATTACTGAAATGGCAAAGTTACAGCTTGTGATGAAGTCACTGAGTTATAATGTGTGGACCTCTCTGCTTCTGAGATAGACAGCTTTGCCCAGACCATTCACCAAAAGATGTCCGATGCAAAACAGGTTAGCTGCAGCAGCATTTAAGTCCTGTCTTGCAGAGGCAGATATCTGACTGTAGTGTTAGGTAAGACTGACTAGGCTATGACAAATAAAGGCAAGACTTGTTGGAACTATGGACTGGCTTCATTTGTCTATTAGTGACAAGATTCTTGGTGGTGAGTTTGAAGACCTTCATGTGCCCCAACATGAACAAATCACTGTGAAATTTGCCTGCACACATCTTTGGACAAAACACTTTATATTTGAAGAAAAAAAAATAAGACGGGAACAAGGACAAAAGGAACAGGAAGAACAGACTTGCTGGTGATGTCACAACTCATCTGAGAGCCATATGGATTCTTTTCAAATCAAAAGAATCAGCACCACAAGTCAGCTAGCTACCCTGCGCCATGCTTTATTTAAACACCTCTTGGTTAAATGGCTTATGTAGTTCCAAATGAATCACTGAATTCAATGGAAACAGAACTCCTACAGCTGTTCCTCCTGTTTTGACTGCCAAACATACCTCTTCAATAAATAAGTTTTACCCAAAGAAGTAATAGTCAGTCCAGGACTTAGTACAATAAGCTGGTTGGTCGAAGGGTTTTCTGATATTTGTCTCAGAGTGACCCCTCATTTGAGCATTCTATATTACTCATAGGTTGTCACAATAATATAAATCCACAAGCTATTTTGGGAAAGCAGTAAGTGATGGGTCCTACTTCAAATGGAATGAGTTTCTTATAAACAGCTATTCTGAAAAGGAGAACAGTGGTTCTGAAAATAAAACTGTGTAGGCACTGCATAAATACCATAGGAAACATTGCAGAATCTTATTAGGAATGCTGTTGGAAGTAGCTGTGCTGGGAGGGTGGAGTTCACCCTTCAAGTTTCTTTAAGAGGAAGGTTGGAACTATTGAGTTAGCGCTCAGCTCCTCTCATTAAAAGGGACTTAAATGAAGACTCCTGACTGAGAAAGGGAGGCTAGGCAGGCTGGGTGAGGGAGGCTTCTGCTAACAAGCCTGGTATGGGGGCTCACACAGAGAGCCAGCACAATTGACTCCCTTTGTTGTTTTCACGTGGACGGATGTATAGGGGAGAAGGCCCCGATGGGTTAGTTAAGGATATCTCTAGAAAAGGAGCCAGATGGTATAATAAAGCCTAGCCCAGATCAATGTGACATGGCCTCTCAGCACCTTTTAGTATGGCTCTCACTGGGAGAAAAAAAAAAGAAATCTGTTTGTTCCCCTTGCAGTTATAGGCTATGTTCGTGTGGTGTGAATGTCTTGAATGTGCCCATATAAATGCAAAAGGCTAAGGCCAGTGCAGAGCGTTATTTGACTGTACACACACAAAGAAACTTCAATTAGGCCTCCTCCAGGATGTCAGGACTTTGCTGGTGCCATTGTTCACTCTGCATATCAGGCCAATCTAGGTAGCCTCAGATAATCTGATGAAGAAAGATTGACTAGAATTCTTTTATGCCCGTACTGTGTTTTCCAAATGTGGAGGATCAGCTGGTCCCAGTGGTTAGTTTCCTGTTTACTTTGCCTTTAGAGGGTACACACATTGGTTCTTGTAGCTTAGCCCAAGGAGAAGGTCAGATTCAAACATGAATATTCCTGATTATAGGAACATTCTCAAGAAAGGAGCCTTAAAACATCTTACAGAGATTTGATTCTCACTTTTAGAGCATATACCATCTTGGAAATGCTTCAGTATCAGAAAAACTGAACCTAGAGACAAGATTACAGCGGGCTGAGGGTCTCATGACCAGAAGTAACAGAAACATTGATGAGACTGACAGCTCATTTTTATAATCTCTTAGTGTCTGTGACCTTGAAAGCATTCCTTAAGGATTTTGTTAAGTGTAATAAAGCAGGACAGCTGACTTCTCAAAATCTCAGTTATCAGCAGTAAAACGTCATCAGTTCTTCAAATTTTCCAAATGAAAAAATTTGATACATATTTGGCCTCTGTACTTCAATGTATCTCCTTAACCTCAGTATGTAAAGTTCACAGTTAATACCAATTTATTTATGAGATTCTAGTGGTTTTGATCCATATGCCTTGATCCCAGAGCAAAGCACAACACATAACTAGCAAAGAAAATATGCCACCTCTTGAAGCCAGTACCTCTATTGTAACTAGAACCTTAGAAATGGAATTTAGATGAACTACAAAATAAGGTATTAAAAGTGTAGCAATTATAAATATGAAATCCTTAAAGAGGATATAGACAAATACTTCTATGAAGACTATGAAAATATAGTGTAATAAAAATAATAAAAATGTTTTAAGTCGTGAACATAGAAATAGAATCACTATTTTTGTTCAAACTTCCAATGTATTTCTCGTGTGATTTTAAATACATTTCAACTGTCAAATGCAAAACTGATTGTCAAGGTAATTGATTTAAATTTGTCTTAGAGTCATCAAAATGTTTCATTAATCTTGGGATACCTGTATTCTTCTTTTCATAGAAGAAACATCGAGTCTTAAAAGTTACAGAACCATGCCCAGTTAGTCTGCTTCTCACCACCAGTGTACTAGTACCAAGCTTTTTCTAAGTCCACACCAACCTAATCACCTATGACCATCATCATTAACAAGAAAATATAATCCAAAAGATGAAGAGATTTCAAAATACTGAGGTACAAGAAATAATATTTTGTATAGATAAGATACTGTAAAGAATAAAAATAAAGAAATAAAAAAAAACGATCTTTGAAAATAAAACTCAGTCTTTGGTGAGTCCTTGACTCAGTCTCATGGTGTGGATCCAAGGTCCCCAAAGATCTTTTCTTCTACTCTACTCAGCCTTCCTGTCTAGTCCATCTCCATTCCTTTGTCTAGTCCATTTCCATACTTTCTGTCCAGGACCTCCAGTGTCCAGATTGAGCTAGAATCTGTTATGGCCTCTTCAGATGTACTTTCAGTCCTGCTGCAGCCTGCCTAGAGGATCCCTTCCTCCCACTTTCTGTGAACTCAACCTCTTGGCACAAATCCAGAGGGCCACCCTCCTCCCAGCTTTCTTCAACTGCCCCTCTCAGCCTTTTCTTCTATACCATTTCCATCCCTTTATGTCATTCATCTGACAGTGTAAGCACGTGCACACTTTACTAGGGACCCCAGAGCCATCATATTTGCCTAGAATCCAGAGTTTTCAACAACAACCAAAGAATGGAACAATAGTCCAACAAAGACAAAACCAGAAATTGATACCAATAAACATCCCAAACATCATAACTCCACATGCCTTGATCCCAGAGCAAAGCACAACACATAACTAGCAAAGAAAATATGCCACCTCTTGAAGCCAGTACCTCTATTGTAACTAGAACCTTAGAAATGGAATTTAGATGAACTACAAAATAAGGTATTAAAAGTAGCAATTATAAATATGAAATCCTTAAAGAGGATATAGGCAAATACTTCAATGAAGACTATGAAAATATAGTGTAATAAAAATAATAAAAATGTTTTAAGTCGTGAACATAGAAATAGAATCACTAAAGAAATGCAAACTGAAATAAAACTGGAAGTGAAAAACTCAGGATATGAAAAAAATACCTCAACAACAGATGAGCAGAAGTGGTAGAGAGAATTTCAGGAATTAAAGACAAGATAGAAATGGGTAGCTCACTCACTGAAAATGTTAAACCTAAAAAAAGTCCAGGCATAAAACATACAGGAAATCTGGGGTGTTATAAAAAATCCAAACCTATAAATAACAGAGATAGAGGAATGAGGAGAAACACATATCAAAGGCACAGAAAATATTTTTAAGAAAATCAGAAAATAAAAATTCCCCAATATAAAGAAACAGGTACGTATCAGGGGACAAGAAGCATACATATGTACATCAAACAGACAAGACCAGAAAAAAATTTCCAACCACACATAATAATGAAAGCATTAAATGTATAGAACAACAACAATAATGACAAACAAGACAAACCAAACCAAACCAAAACAGAAACCTAAATGCTACAATGGGAAAAGACCAAGTCACATATAAAGGCAAGACTATTAGAATAACTCTTGATTTTTGAATGGGCACTCCGGAAGTCAGAAGAGCCTAGACAATTGTTCTAACTCTGAGGGACCAGAGATGCCAGCACACAATACCTAGTAAAATAAACAATCAAAATTTATAGAAAAAGAAAATGTTCAACAATAAAAACAAATTTAAGCAATTTCTACTTACAAATCGAGCTCTATACATGCCTTAGATGGAAAAGTTTAGTTTAAAGAAATTAACTAGACCAATAAAGACACAAGGAATAAATAATTCAAAAACAATAAATCAAAAGAAGGGGAAAATACCCACATCATAGCAACAAATAACAGGAATAATAATAATAATAAAAAAGCACTGTTTACTAATAACTCTCAACGTTAATAGTCTCAATTCCCCAAACAAAAAAGACAGAGAGTAACATACTGGGTTTGAAAATACAATCTATCTTTCTGCTGCATCCAAGAAACACATCTCACTATCATCTTGATTTAAAACCGTGGAAAAAGATATTCCAAGCAAATAGCCCTAAGAACCAAATATAGTTATTTTAATATCTGAAAAATAGACTTCAAATAAAACTAATCAAAGGAGATAGGAAGGATACCATATACTCATTAAAGGAAAAAAAATCACCAAGAAGATATTATAATTCTAAACATTTATGTACCAAACACAAGACTACCCAAGTTCATAAAAGAAAACTACTATAGCTAAAAATCACACACTAACCCTTCCGTAGTAGTGGGAGGTGTCAGTGTACTACTCTTGCCAATAGACAGATCCTGCAAACAAAAACTAAAGAGAAAAATGCTAGAGCTAAATGATGTGATAAATCACATGGACCTCGCTGATATTTACAGAACCTTTCATGAAAACACTAAAGAATATACTTTCTTCTTAGCCTCTCATGGTACTTTCTCCAATATAGAGCATGTGTTAGGACAGATATAAGAAAATTAAAACAATACCCTGTATCCTCTTTGACCACCATGAATTAAAGCTGATATCAACAATAACAGAAACATTAAAAAGTAGACAAACTCATGGAAACTAAATGAAAATTGGATCAAAAAAATCAAGAAGGAATTAAAAAAAATTTTTAGACTTGAATAAGAGTGAATATACAACATACCCGAACCTATAAGACATAATGAAAGTAATTCTAAAAGATAAGTTCATTACGCTAAGTGCCAACAACAAAAAGACTGAAGAAATACTATATTAGTAACTGAATGATATGAAAGTTCCAGAGAAACAAGAATAAATAGTACCCAACAGAGTAGACGGAAAGAAATAATCAAATTTAGCACTGACACTAATGAAATAACAACAGACACAATGAAATGAAGAGTTAATTTTTTGAGAAAAATCAATAACTCTAAGCCAAATTAACCTAAAGACTCAGAGAGAAGATATGATTAATAAGATTAGAGATAAACAAGAACATTGCAAGAAACACAAAGGAAACTCAGAGAACCAAAAAAAAAAAATTTACTTTAAAAATTTGTATTCTACCAAACTGGAAAACTAAACAGAAATGGATGAATTTCTTGATATAAACAACTTAATGAAGTTAAATCAAGACAAAATAAGCAATTTACACAGACCTATGACCCCTAGAAAAATAGAAGCAGTAATTACAAATCTCCCAACCAAAAGAAGTCCAGGGCTAGATGGATTCAGTGTAGAACTATAGCAGACCATCAAAGAAGAGTTAATGTCAATACTCCTCAAATGATTCTGCAAAATAGAAAATAAAGCAATATTTCCTAAATCTTTTTACAAACCCACTATTTCTGTAATACCAAAACCACATAAAGACCTAACCAAAAAAGAAAATTATACATCAGCATTCCATCAAAACATAGATACAGAAATTCTTAATAAAATACTTGCAATCCAAATCTAAGAACACATCAAGAAGATGATTAACTTGGCTTCATTCCAGAGACAAAGGGATGCTGAGTCCAGCTTGGCTATGAAAGGACCATGTGACATAGTTCCTGCCCCTGTAACAGAGCCAGGAGGGTGTAAGCCTCCGTAAAGGCTGATAGTTGCTGTGGGCATAAGGCTTGTTTGAGTATGGGAATATTCTCCCTGCCAAGATTATCAGAAACTATTCTCTCTGCCAAGGTTAACTCATTATAATTAAAATCAGCATGAATCTAGGAGTTGAGAGTGTGTCTATTTCTCAGCAAAATAGTTAACTTTGAGACCTTTAAAACTTCCTTAAGGCTGTGTGAAAGAACTCTGAAAACAGAAGCTCAAAAATATATAATTTTTCAACTATGCAAAATATAAGAATGCAATATGAATTGTATAGGAGCTTCACATATTTAAAAGAATAGAGGCTACTGCTTGTCAGAAAGATACTAAGATACTAAGGAAGGAGATAAAGAGATTTAGAGAGCGGTGATCACAAGACAAGTTTCCACCCAGCTAAGTTTTTTGTTTGTGTGACAAAACTCACTTTCAGAGTTCAAGGTTAGCCTGAGTTAGCAGGAGTTTTTTCCAGGTCCACGTGTGGTAGGAATGATAATTTCAGGTAGGGTCCCACGCAGCTAGTTTATTGTTTATGTTTAACAAAGGCAGGCAGATCTCTGAATTCTTTTGCAAGGTTAAAAAAAAATGTGCTTGTGGTCTCCTTTTAAGAATTAAGGGACTGGGGATGTGGGACAAGGATTTATGTGATAATCAAAAGGGAATCTGGGNACACACACACACACACATATATATATATGAAGAACATGCATATATGTGCGTGTGTATATATATTCATATATGTATATACACATGCACATATATACATATGAATCTATATATTCATGTCTATAGGTGGGAGTGTATGATGTATGGAGTGTATGGGTGCATGATGACAAATAGTTCCTCTCCTATGGGATCACAAAGACAGGAAGTGTAACTGTCTATACTGGTTTAGTTTTTGTCAATTTGACATAAACTGGAGTCACCTGGGAAGAAAGAACCTCAATTCAGAAAATGCCTCCATCAGATTGGCTTGTGGGCATGGATTTGGGAGGTTTTCTTGATTACTGGTTGTGGAAGGGCACAGCCCACTCTGAATAGTGCTACACGTGATTGGATGGTCTTGGATTATATAAGAAGCAAACTGAGCATACCATGGGGAACAAGGCAGGAAGCAGTGTTTCTTCATGTTCCCTACTTCAGTTTCTGCATCTAGGTTTTTTGTTTGGAGATCCTGCTCTGGCCTCCCTGAATGGACTATTACCTATAAATTTAATAAACCCCTTTCCTCATCAGCTTTCTTTGGTTAGTGCTTCATCATAGCAACAGAGAATTAAACTTAATACTGTATTCTTCATAGTAGTTTCCTCTCTTGAGGCAGAAAATGGGAAAATGAACACAATGAAAGAGAAACATGGGCATAAGAAACTATTTGAGCTGTGTGAATGGGACATGAGAAAGAGTTGGTGTAGCAGCTACACTTTTAATGCTACAGAATCTAGAGACTCTAACCATGAGGATTTCAGCAGGATAAGAGAGAAATGACAGGAACAAATAGACAGAAAAGAAACAATGGGACCCTTAAGTTGGGGAGATCTTGGGCTGGCAACTGCCCAGTCTCTTCCAAATGTGGATCTTCCCACATTCAGTGCAAGAGGGCAGTCATTTAAAAGAAATAAGAGGATATGGAAGTCATGACAGCTGGAGTGACTATTTCACTGCCATATCTATTACCTACCATATATATTTTATATCTGATTGTACTGTTACAGACCTCTGATAAAAATGTTGGAAGTCAAAAGCAACAACATACCCATTCTTGGAGTATCTCATATACTTTGTGCACATTTCTTTCCTCACATAATCTAAATAAGACATTTCTTTTAACTCGGGAATTAACTTAATCATTCTGTATAATTTAGTATTTTCTCTAAATATTTTTTTTTCAAAACTATGCTTCTATGATAGAACTTAACGAAAACCAAATGCATCAGCACAGGGAGTAGAACTTTCTGGCACAGCCTAGAAAGCAGAACTATGACATCCACACACCTGGGCTTTCCCTCTGAGGACAGTTTTGAACCTTGGCTCTGTCACCTACTTGTCTCAGGGAAGATACCTGAGTCTCTGTAAGTTTCAGATCATTCAGCCATCATAAGAACATAATTATTTTTTTCTTTGTCTTTCTTTTTCTTTTTCTTTTTCTTTTTCTTTCTTTCTGGTATCAGAGCTCAGTGAACACAGTATAAAACAGAAAATAAAGCCTAAAACCAATGAAGCAAAGTAAAGCCATCGAGGAGGAGGCATGGCTGACCTATGCCCCGGATGTTACCAGACCTGCAGTTTCCTTCTAAACTTATGCAACAATCAAAACAAAGTGAACACATGTTTTTGTTCATGTGATATCTTCAAGTCAAAGATCAAATTCTCCATGATCATCCAGACTCTTGAAGTATGCCTGCTTTTAAGTTTCCTTCCTTAGACAGGCATCATGACCTCTGTTCCTTTGAAAGCAACACAGCTACTGCTCACTAATGCCCACAAACTCTGTGTCAAAAATAAAACAGACCCACAGAGGAGGGTCTGAACCTTATTATGATCCCAGGCAGAGATGTCTCCAGACCTGTTATGGAGAAAAGGATATAAGAATGAGGGGTTGAAATCTCTCTGGTAATAGAGTCTGAATGAAAAAGAGAGTCTGGGATGAAAATGATATTAGTCCTTATTAACTATTCTCCACCTAGGTTAACATTTATGCATTCTTCCAGTGTTTGGCACCTTGTTAATAGGATAGGGGCAGTTTAAATAGTTAAGCCATGTATTTTTGCTGCAGAAATTAGTTACTGGCCTGTGAAGAGTGTTTTTCTGTGTGTTCATTTTTAAAAATTCTATAAGCACATCTTGTTTCATAAACTTAATTTAGCAGGAATAACAGACATTACAATGACTTTGTTAGCAATCTGAAGAAACTGAAAATTCCAATATGCAGAATGCCTTCCTAGAGCTGACAGTTGTTTTTCTGACTTAAAGTGATAGCCAAGGATGACTTATCTTTCCAATAAATAGCTGCATAAACAAAGGACTTGGGAGCAAATGTCGCAGGGTCATTCTGCTTCTCTTAAGGGTTACGTTACAGCACAGACAAAGACCAAAGGGGAAATGTTCAGTTTCCTGGGACTTTTCTACCTTCTCATTATGCAGTGTGTACCCACAAATTAAAACAAAAATAGTTTGAGTTAGACAAGCGGCATAATTATGGAAGTGAAGCTACATAGATCCGGTAGTTTTCTTTGCACATGTTTGCTGGATGTTCTTGGTTCTATTTAGGTTCATCTAGAAGTGTTAGATATTTGCAGTTCTCACACTCTTGTCACGAACATTCATCTTTACAAACAGAAACACAAGTTGACATGAGCAAAATCTTACAGAAGAAGATGAACTTAATGCTTTTAAAACTGCTGTTTTTTAAAGAAATCTGTGAGGTCACTTTGCAATTCAACTGCAATAAAATTTATATATGTGTTATTTTTAGGTTAATAAGTCCAAAAGGTCATTGTCAAATTTCTTCAACCATTGCTCAAATTCACAGGCTGCCAAAAAGACAGAACCTCAAAGCCTGTATTTGCCAATTCTGGCTGACTACATATAGACAGAAGGTGGCCTTCACCATGCTGTCAAGACAGTTCGTTTTCATAATGCATGTTACCTAAAGATGAAAGAGGCTCATAACTTCTGACAAGTATAAAAATGATCCGCTGGAAGGGCAATTTCATGTTGGTCATTTTATTTCGTTTGACTCGCTCTTTTTAGTCAGGGGAGTCTGTAGGTCTTTTGATTGTCTAGTAAAATTCATGTCGTTTCAAGTTCAATAATAGTGAACATACCACCTAGTCCAACTGTCAAACCACCGAAGAATTAACTTAGCCACTATGGAAAAAAGTTTTCTTCCATGGAGTGAGTACATGCTGTATTATTAATATTTTGAGATGCGGAATTGGCTTATGTGGTGTTTGTGTTGCAACCCAGGCTGGCCTTGAAATCATTGCAATCCTCCTGCAGCAACTTCTCATGGAATTATAAGATGCGCCACTGTGCCTGGCTTAAGATCTGAACATTCTCAAAAGTATATAATGTCACAACACCAGAGATGGAGTCAGGTAAATCCTGGAGGCATCTTTGCAAAGCTATCAGTAGTTAGTTGAGGAGAGCTGTGAGGAGGAGCATGTAATCATGTCCTGTGTCACTTGAGGAGAGAAGCCCGATTTGTCTGTAGAGTTCTACTGTGTCCCAGTGGTCCCGACTGGGACGACTATGAGGTTTCCCCCATGAGGGCCACGGAGAAGGTAACTGGGAGCAGATCTTGGAGGAGAACATACACAGCTGTCCTGAAGAAGCAAAGCGGGCACAGCTGAGAACTCATGGCCCTCTGCTCTTCTCTGATAACGTAAATTCTACAGGTCGGTTTTCCTTTCTGAGGAGAAACCTATGAAAGAAAATGATTCAGATTAAACTTTTTAAAATTTCATTTCTCTTCTGACTCATGGATAAATACTGTAAGTTTCTGAGATGGCAAAATGGAGTTATATTATTTCATAATATAACTATAAATATATATATATATGAATATATATTCCTCAATATGTAATTATAACCTGCTATGTCTATATAATATTATTAGTTTATATGAGATTTCAGGACTGTGAAAGCTTGATGCCCTAGTGTAGGGGAATGTCAGGACAGAGAAGGGGGAGTGGGTGGGTTAGTGAGCAGGGGAAGGGAGGATGGGATAGGGGGATTTTCAGAGGGGAAATGAGGAAAGGGGATAAAATTTGAAGTGTAAATAAAGCAAATATGTAATAAAAAATGATAAAAAAGAGAAAATGTCCCATGATGATACCAGAAAAATATATTGAATATTTATATTTAATATCCTGAATTTGGAATGCCTAAGATATAGAAAATCTTGGTTAAAACAAATGAAAACCATGAAGAACATGTTAATTTTCTCTAATTAATGAAACATCTCTTTGCAACAGAAAACGACCATTCCAGAAAACCACAAACAATCAAAATGAAGAGAACAAGAGATAATGTAATACCTAACCCAACACCTACATCTAAGGTTTAGTGATACTATCAGAAGAAAGGCTAAAAGCCTTGTAGAGCTATAGGAACAGGGTGTTTGCTCTGAACTGTGTCCCCTAGAAATGTCATAGATCACACACACAAAGTTTCATCAAATGCTTGCTTTAAAATGTGCTGAACAAAGAGGACAGCACTGAGCGTGCTACAATAGAAGAGAAAAACTCATCACCCTGCAACTCTAGACAGAGAACTGTAGGCAAGGAAAGTATACTGAGAGTGGGAGAAATTGTTTCATAAATAACCCCAATTTGTTATCCGAAACCAAGTGGTCAGTCCTGAAATCTCATATAAACTAGTAATATTATATAGACATAGCAGGTTATAATTACATATTGAGGAATATATATTCATATATATATATTTATAGTTATTTAAATATATTTAGGAATACATACATATTTCTAATATAAATATGCTTATATATTTATAAATTGCTATTATATGTATAAACACACAGATATATTAAAAATGTAGGCCATGAACTTGAAAGAGAGTGAGGGAATACATGGTTAAGGGAAAATAAAGAAGATGAAAACAATGTAATGATATTTTAATTTTAAAAAGATTAAAAAAATATGTTTCAAATTGTGACCATTATAAAAAGGCCATGCCAAGAAGTGCTGTGACAATGAGGAGAGCCATTACACACTCCCTCTGAAACAAAACGCCCAAATGTTACCTAGTACACATGTTTTAATAAGAAACAAGATGCATGTGATCATGTGATATGACACACTACTTATTAAACTGAATCATAATAATGGAGAAACCAAAACTAGAAGCTTTCTCTACATTGAGAAGATAAATATATTTAACCCTGAAGTACAATTTACTGATGTAACCAAGAGGAGTTAGGACTAAGCACCTATAGCTCCTGCCTATAGGTGGCTTTAAATAGTCCACCTGTCATTTGGCCAGTGCTTTTATGATATAGGTAGAGCTACTGTCTTTATTGTCTTGCTTTTGAAAGAGCTGTGGCCATTAAGTAATCTATAGCAGAATGGAAATTTGAGGGGAAGGCAGAGTTTTTCTAATAACTAGGCAAGTAACCTCATTTGCATTTGACACACAGTAATACACAGTTTGGTTTCCTTTTTAAAAGTATTTAGATTCTATTTAAGCAAATATAAAAACTCAAGGAGAACAAAGACCAAAATGTGGACACTTCACCCCTTCTTAGAATTGGGAACAAAACACCCATGGAAGGTGTTACAGAGACAAAGTTTGGAGCTGAGATGAAAGGATGGACCATCCAGAGACTGCTGCACCTGGGGATCCATCACATAATCAGCCACCAAATGCAGACAAGATTTTGCTGAAAGGACCCTGAAATAGCTGTCTCTTGTGAGACTATGTTAGTGCCTGGCAAACACAGAAGTGGATGCTCATAGTCAGCTATTGGATGGAATACAGGCCCCCCAATGGAGGAGCTGGAGAATGTACCCAAGGAGCTAAAGGGGTCTGCAACCCTGTAGGTGGAACAACAATATGAACTAACCAGTACCCCCAGAGCTCGTGGCTCTAGCCACAAATGTAGCAGAAGATGGCCTAGTCGGCCATCATTGGGAAGAGAGGCCCCTAGGTCTTGCAAACTTTATATGCCCCAATATAGGGGAATGCCAGGGCCAAGATGTGGGAGTGGGTGGGTAGGGGAGTTGGGAGGGGGGTATAAGGGACTTTTGGTATAGCATTTGAAATGTAAATGAAGAAAATACCTAATAAAAAACTGGGAGAAAATAGAATAAATAAATGAAAAAAATTTACTATTTAAGTAACTGATTATATATCATACTTATTCATCCATCTCTCATCTATCTGTATGTTGTCTGTATATTTATGTCTATTTATATGTATGTTTATATTAACTACCATCTATTTATTATCTATATATTATCTATAATTTATCAATCTATTACCAACTATTATCATCATAATCATTATATCTCTATGTTGTCTGTCACATATAATCTACTTCTTATCAGTATCTATTATCAGTCATCTGCCAAGCACCTATCATTATATCTGTCACCTATATATCTATCATCTATTACCTATCATCTAGCTATCTAGCTTAATCTATCTGTTTTTCTGTCTGTCTATATACTTATCTGTCAACACATCTGTCATCTGCCCCTCTTTATCTATATATCTTTTTAATATCTATTATCTATTTATATACTATCATCTATATATCACCTTGTTATAAATTATGTCTTTCTAAGATCTATTTTTCATCTACCTGTAGTATCATCTATCTACCCATCTACTATCCATCAATCCAGCACTTGTCAATCCATCTGACATATATCTACCATCTATATATCTTCTATAATTTATCCATGTATCTATCATCTATCATATAATATCTATCAACCCATTCTATCACCTATGCATCCATGTATCCATCTACCATCAATAATTTCGCCATTACCTATTCACCTATTTATCATTGTTCAATCATTCATATATATATATATATATATATATATATATATATATATATATATATTTCATGTATTTGTTAATTAAAGTGTTTAAGATTCACTTACAAATCAATGTTTTAATAGTAATATATTTATCACTTTTATGTATATAAATATATGTATGAGTAAAGTATATGTATGTCCTTTTATATATATGTGTACTTTATTATTTCTTTAGCAAAATTGCTGCATTATATAAGCAATTTTGTATATTAATTACTAGTAGAATAATGAAAAGTGTATTCAATAAGGAAAACTTTATAATAATTTGTATTGGATATTATACTAAATATAACACCCTGCTTCCTATAACTCAAAATAAGCTTTGTTATTTCTAGTAGCACCTTTGTTTTTGCATACTGACAGGAACAGAAAATATCCAAATAAGCTCGTCTTTTACTTTTATAAGCATTATCTGTAATGATGAAATATAATTGCAGTTACAAAAAACATAGAAACTTAAAATTACAATGCTGACTTTCAGAATAAGATCATTATAACTTATTTGAGCAAAAAGTATTCATGTTTAATTCTATTTTATTTTACCTATGATGTAGCTCAGGACTGTTTATGTTCTTAGCGGTCCTAATAAGCAATTTTCTGTACTAGTCAGTAACCAGCTGTGCTTCAGTTTTCACATTTATAAAACATGAGCAATAATAGAGCCTACTTAACAGGCTTACTATGAAGCTTCAATAACGTAGTTTATGTATATACAAAGCACCTAAAATAGTGTTTACCAGGCAGTCAGTGTTATGGGTTCAATTGTATCCTTGAGATATTTAATTCCCAAAACTTGAAAATATGTGTAACATGTTCTGGAAATACAAAGGGCTCTTTGATTATGTGGCTGGGTGTAGAAAAGGCAGCACTCCTCAGGGTGACCCCTTACTCCATAGAACCAATATTTTTAACGTCAGAGGGAATTTGACTGTGAACACAGAGGAAGATGGTCAGGTAAAGTGAGGGTGGAAACAGAAGCTTTGGCTGTGATGGTTCTGGTGTTTACTTGATTATATTTCTTCACCTAACAGCCATCCCCTTGGGCATGTCTGCGAAGGTGTATCCAAAAAGGTATAATTGAGCTAGGAAGTACCTGAATGTGGGCAGGGCCATCCCATGAGCTAGGATTCTGGACTGAATAAAACCAAGATTGTGTGGAACCCCAAGAGTGTATGGAACCCCAAGAGTGTGGAACCCCAAGAGTGTGTGGAACCCCAAGAGTGTGTGGAACCCCAGCATTCATCTCTTTCAGGAGACCACGTGCCTCCTGCTATTGTGGATCAAACACTAAGCCAAAACAAACCCTTTCATGTTGCTTTTTGTTAGATATTTTGTTACAATGATGAGAAAGGGTATTAATATTCAGAATACCTGGAACTACCCCAAATTGAAAGAGGAAAAGAAAGAACCTCCCTTACAGAGATCTTAAGGAATTGTGACCTTGCCAACACTCTGATTTTAAACCACTATGAAGAATGTTTCTGTTCTCTGGAACCACCTAGTTTTGGATTTATATATTTCTATTCTTACAAACCAAATCCAGTCAGTGTTCAGTACTCAACAAATGGTCAATTGTGATGTTTACGTTCTGGTCTTCTTTACTTGTAGCACATTCTCAGAGTTCCTTATTTCATAACTAACTTATTAAGCCAATTCTGCACTATCTGAGAAGCTGGCAGTGCACTCAAGTGCCAGGCATGCAATGCAGCCAGCCAGAGCTCCTTCATTTAAAGAAAGCAAACAAACAGCATGTTTTCAAGATGTACTGTTAAGCTATAGTCATTCTTGAAATATGGAAGCAATTTTGCATCCCATTCCAATAGCACATGAAAGGAGATGGAAATGTGCTCTGTAAAATCACCTTTGTAAACAGGAGCTGCCACTCATGAAGATCTGTGGATTTCCACATATGAAAAGGCTCATCCATCGCCTTGTGATGTTCAGTCAGGAGGCAGGAGATTCTTCAATGCCTTGGAAATGTTCCCTGACTTCAATGTGCCTCGAACGCATTCAAAACTAACCACAGACAGTGGATGAGATCAAGGCTGGAAGTTAGGTGACTGGAAGATTATGCCAGGTGGTACTCTGCTCCACTCCAGCTATGACCCCCACCCCAATGTGTGAGCACTTTTTCTTCTCATATAAGTACCTGGTATACAAGTGTTGACTCCAAAGATCCTGCCCAAATGTCCCTAACTTTCTTCCAGGAAACACCTAGTCTCTGCACATCTTAGAGTCCTGAAGGAGACATTTAGGTGGGATAGTGATAGATGTAGAATCTGATTGTGTAAGCTGTGCTGTCTTGAAGCCCACGAATAATAGCCCTATAGAGCAGAGAGGGAGGGAAAGAGGATGGCTATGGGCAAGAAGCTAGGGCTCATGCTGATGCTGAGAACTGACTTAGGAAGAGCATTCTAAATCGACTCTAGCCTATCTCAGAGATGCTTATTAAGGTAATGAATGATTTATAAGAGATTCCAAGTGTGACTTACAAAAATTTCCATAGAGTGTGCAACTCTGTATTTATTCTTGCACCCGTCGATGATTGTTTAAAAACTTACAATTAAAAATTCACCATCATCTCATATGAAGCATTTTCGGGTAAGATAGCACCCTACAGGTATCTCAGTGTGACCCAGTGAAGGGAAAGAATCAGAAAAAAAAATTGACTAGCTTCAAAAACAGAGTTGCAAGTTCACAAAGGTAGTGATAGAGTATTTTAAAAGAAAGATAGAATATTTTAAAAATAAAAGACAAGGGGTGGGGGGCAAGTCAGCCACAGCTCCAGACAAATGGTTCCCCAGAGCAGGAAGAGAGGCAGAAGTCTCTTCCAGAAGTTCAGCCAGGAGAGCTTTGTAGCATATGTATTAGAAGATGGCCTAGTTGGCCATTATTCGGGAGGAAAGGCCCCTGGTCTAGCAATGTTTATATGCCCCAGTACAGGGGAATGCCAGGGCCAAATAGTGGGAGGGGGAGGGGAGGGGAACAGGGTGGGGGGTGGGTATCAGGGACTTTTGGGATAACACTTGAAATGTAAATGAAGAATTTCTCTAATAAAAAATAAGAGAGAGAGACTGGCAGTCCTGTTCTTAGGGCAAGCCATGGGCCTCAGTTGCAGGTTCTGCTGAGACAGATTCCTGCAATGTGTAAGGGTCTCCTTTTGTAATGCAGTATGGCTTGGAGGACAGGGGTCTGGTGCCATTTACAGCAACAACCTATTGCAGCTGCCCCAGTGACCTTAGCACACAGAGGAAAAAAAATCATAAGCTCCTGAAACCTGAATTTAATTTGCCACAAGGCAATAGACAGGTTCTGCAGGCTGTTTTGGCACGCTGGCTGGCAAATGATGCCAAAGCTAAAGTGCCAAGGTCTTCCAGGAGCAGATCTTATGAATGAAAATAACCCTGGTAACTGATAGCCCTGAGAGTGAAGTCAGGCAATCCCTGGAGCCACCTATGTATGGTCACTGCTGTAGAACCTGAACATTCTGAAGCCCTTAAGTCTGTTTGACACTTACAGTTGCATCTTTTCTTAAGGGTGATTACATCCTTAAGAGGACTTCAAATCACAAATACAAGTCCCTTCAACAATGACAGCATAAGATAGAATAAATGTCATAAGGGTAGTTAAACAAAGAAGAACTATCAGGAAATTCATCACACCCCAAGCAGCAAACCAACCTTTGATACAGACATGCCAGAAGGTAAATATCAAACAGTAATCCAGTCAGGCAAACACAACCAACACCATTTCAGAAATTGGCAAATATCTCTTAGTGATATCCCTTAAATGAAAAGGGTCTCACCTCATCAATCAAGAGCCCAGTCCAGATGACTGAATAATAAAACTAGATCCAATCATCTGTTGTCTCCAAGAAACACAGCTTACTGGTAAGGACATCCACAGATTAAGAGTCAAAGGATGAAGGATGATATATCAAGCTGCAGAAGTTGGAAAGCAAGACAAAACTCTACACAAATTAAACAAAAGAAATACAGGGAAGACCCAAATCAATAAAATTATACATAAAAGGGAGAATATTGCATCAGATGCCAGTGAAATCAAGAGAATCATTAGAAAAAATATATTTAAGGAAAACAGAAAACTCTAAAAAAAAAGGATAAATTCTCAGACACATATGATCTACCAAAATGATTTCAGGGATACGTTGTAAAAATTTATATAGGTCCAAACAAATGACAGGTTTAAAACAGTGATGAAAGGTCAACATATGATGAGAAACTCAGGACTAGATGGACTGACAGCAAATTCTACAAAACATACAATAAAGAACCAGCACTAGCATTTCTCACAGTGTTCTTCAAATAGACAGGGAAGGGACACAACCAAAGTCATGCAGGGAAGCCCATATTACCCCAACACCCAAACAGAATAAGGACGTTACAGACACAGAAGCTATAGTCATGTTTCATTGATGAACATAGATGCACAAATTCTCAATCCATTTTTAGGGGATCCAATGACACAGCAATGAGATCATACACCATGATCAACTAGGCTTCCTTTTGGGGATGCAGGGCTGGTTCCACCTGTATAAGTCAGTAAGTGTAAATAAACTTTAAGGCTGAAGTCATACAATATTCTCAAGTAAACCCAGAAAATGCATTCAATCAAAGTCAACATCCCTTTATGACAAAAGCCCCAAAGTCAGTAATGACTGGGGGAATAAAACTCAATATAATAAAGGCATTTTCCACAAGCCTATTGTCATCAGGAAGGAAGGAAGGACTCTGAATGGGAGGAGGAAGAGGATAGCAGGATACATGTGCCACATGAATAAAAGGAAGAACAAGAAGACAGGCCAGAATGAGGGAGGGACAAACAAGAACAAAATATAAAGAAGCACGTCTTTTAAAAGGCCCAAATGAAACCCATTACTGTTTATGCTAACTTTAAAAATAAAATTTTAAATGTAGCCTTGATTGTAAAATATGAAATAAGATGCATGGAGTAATTTCCAAATAAATATCCAAGGTATAAAAACACCTGTAGTTTCAGCTTTAATTTTCATAACAGGATAATTATAATGGAAGATACTAGATAGATTATGGATAGAAATTATTATTTTATCACTTCCATTAACTAGAAATAAAGAAATAAACTTGTCAGCAACCAGAAAACTATTAGCAACAAATTGTCTGATCTTTAAGGCACATGTATCAATGAATGACATATATGAAATATCATCTTTTTTCTATATCTGCCATAGAGTCAAATCTTTACACTTTTAGAAATATACCTAGGAAACCAATCAGTGTAGTAAAAAGATACCTCAGTATCAAAACTCTACATAGGATTCAACCTATTTATCTATTAATATGCAAATGGATAAAGAAAATGTGGGTTATGTACATGATAGAGTATTATTAGTCATAACATAATGAAACCCTGTCATCTACAGCAGAATAGATAGAACTGAGGTTGCTATATTAAGTGAAATGAGCCAGACACAGAAAGACAAATACCAGATGTTCTCTTCTACATATGAAAGCTAAACTTTTTTATCTCAAAACATAAGAGTGTATGATAGTAATCACTAGATGCTAAGAAGGATGTCTAGGTAAAGTACAGGATATCCACCCTACACTCCACAGACCCAAAGAAGCTAAATAAGAGGGAAGGCCCATGCAAGGATGCTTCAATCTCACTTAGAATGGGGAATAAAATAATCACAGGAGGCTGATGGAGGGACGGAAATGGATAGGAGAATTGAAGGAGTTGCGATCAGGTGTAAGGAGAGACAAGAAAGAGGGCCAGAGGGCCCAGGAGAATGAATTGAAATCTGTAGCTGCTGGGGGTGGCAGGGTATAGAGTCATCTGCCAGAGACTTGAGATGGGGGAGGCTCTCAGAAATCAATGGTGATGACCTTTGCTGAGACTCACAGCAGTGGGGATATGGAACCTGAAGAGGCCACCTCCTGGAGCCAGGCAGGATTGCCAGTGGGGTGATAGGGACATCAATCTACCCATAAAACTTCCCACTCAGAATTTATCCTGTCTACAAAGAAATGCAGGGACTGAGGATGGAGCAGAGTCTAAGGGAATGACCAACCAATAATTGGCCCAACTTGAGATCCATCCCATGAGCAAGCACCAATCCCTGACACTATTAATAATTCTCTGTTATGCTTGCACACTTGAGTCTAGCACGGCTGTTCTCTAACACAAATTATGTTGTTGACTAGTAAATAAATTTGTTATCATGAACTTAAACAAGGACTACTGTCATTAAATTATAAGATGAATATTATGGTCACTTTTAATTGTCATTTAACACAATCTAGAATCAAGTAGGAAGAACTCTCTCCACAAGGAACTGTCTATGTTAGGTTGAGCTGTACGCATGCCTGTGAGGGACTTTTATACTTAGGTTAACTGAGGTAGGAAGAGTCACTTTAAATGTGGACAGTACTATTTCATGGGCTAGACTGTAGACAGCATAAATAGGAGAAATTTCTATAAATTAATCCATTGATCTAGAGTGTAAGCCAAACTGTAAGCCAAATACAGGCTTTCACTCTAAAGTTACTTGTATCAGCAACAGGCGTGAAACTAAGACAATGTATAGTTTAAAATATAAACCTAAGATTTCTTAGTAATCATGACTGTTAAATTGTTATATGAAAATCCAAAACAATCAAGTTAAAACTGCAGATTCAAAGCGATTTCCCAGTCAGATGAACCAAAGCACAGCAAGATTCCCTGGAAAAGTTAATGATAGCACACATTTCATTGTGACAAGGATGATTTCAGACTTGATGAAGTCAGGCTGGCTTGAGCTATGAAGTAGTTATAAAGGAGAAAGGGAGTAGTAGGAACACAAACAGTTAAAAAATCTGAGTAAGGGATTTATTTATTATTGCTAACTGACAAACAGTTATCCTTTGGCTGTATCCAGTCAATCAGTGACAGGGTTGTGTGGGAGCAGAGAATGGCAGGTTACAACAGCAGCTGCCTGAGAGGTTCTGCCAGGCCTTTCATGCATGGGCTAGGTAATATGTTTATTAATACTTACATACAGTACTGTGCTTTTTACTCGTGATATTCTAAATATCAGATAAAGAATACACAATACCTTCTGTATGTGTTAAATGGTGGTTTTTATCCTCTCCCTTGGAGCAATTGTGTTGCTTATAGAATGAGTGTATGAATTTTGAATTATAATGAAAAGTCTTAGAAAGGGCTATAATGCATGCTGTGACCTCAAAGGAAGCAAAATTATTGAAAATTAAATATCACTCAGCTAATTATACAAATTAGAGACCACGTTCTCATTTTTAACATTTTAATATAGTTATGGAAATTGAAATTGAAACCCCAAGGTTTGCAATCCTTTGTGCAAAAGAATCTAAATTTAGTGTTAAATTGCACTATGAAATTTAAAATGTTACTATAACTCTCTAAGGCTTAGTTTCCTCACATATGAGCTGGCATAAGATAGACATATATTATAGTATTGCTGAGAAGATTAAAATAAACAATGTTATAAAACTCCTTGAGTTGGTACAAGTATATTTCTTGATTGTTTTGTTATCATTGTAGACACTGTTATAAGTTAATATATCAGAAACTCATTCTATTTTCGTAGGCAGTAGATCTTATGTAACTGACACGTTTCACTTTATATATTTTATTTAAGTTGTTAATATCATCATAACTAACTCATACTTTATGTGATGTGACAATGGATTAGAAATACTTTGGTAGTGATATATAGATTACTAGTTAATGAATTCGTAATTTTATTTTCTAATGACTAAAACTGTAGCACATGGAGATAATATCTTATTTTCATTGCATACCATTAGAAAGTGGGAAATTATACCTTATAACAATTCAATGGATTTCAAAGCTATAAACTTTATGTAATGGCCCAGGTTAACAAGATGCCTTTCTAATGCATTTCTTCATGGGGGGGGGGCAGGGACCCGAAACCTTACTAGTTATACTTGTAGTCTATCTGTAGTAGAAATCAAAGCAAAATGAAAGTCTAGTATGTGTCTGAAAAATATCTGGGCATTTTATTATAGAGTATCTATTCTTTATGTTTCTTTATGATACTAATGTAACCTACAGCCTTTTCTACTCTCAGTGTTGATGTATAGTGCTTAGTGTTAATTATCAAAATCATGAATCACCTTGGAGATAGCCTCTAGGTATGCCTGGAGAAATTCTTTTGGTAACGTTAATTGATATAGGAAGAACTGCCCACCATGGGCAGCACCATTCCCTGGCTAGGATACTGTACAAAAACAGAGACAAGGAACTAAGGGGCAACACAGCTTCATTTTTGTCTCTGCTTATTGACTATGGATGCAAAATGAGAAGCTGTCCCACACTCTTACCACTGTGGCTTCTCCACAGTTATACAGTATGGCCTCAAACTGTGAGTTCAAATAATCCCTTCCTTCTAAATTTTTGTTGTCGGAGCATTTTATCACAACTGAAGAGAAACTAAGACAAAAATTAGTACCTAGAAAATAAGTAGGGCAATTTCTATATGAGCATACCAATGAAGTTCTTCAGTCCTTTGAGCTGTTATCACTGAAACATTCAATAGTTTGGTGCTTTGGAAAGATAGCTTAATACACATTTTCTGAGATCTTGAGAAACAAAAGTGCTACAAAAATGAAGACAATGGGGGCCTGGCTCATGAGGTCTCAAAGGAGAATGAGAGTTCTATTAGAGAAGGACTAGGCGGGTATTCATGTGGTGTTTTGGCAAAGAATCTGACTACATTCTGTCCCCGTCCTGAGAACTTCCTTGAAGTGAACTTAAACATATTGGACTAATTTGTTTGGTTGATGGAGGGAATGGGAACAAGGTTACAGTTTCACAGAAAGAGTGCAGACAATAAAGCAGCTATAATTGTTCTTGAGAGTAGCATCACTGAAGGGTACAATGGCACTCTACACTGGAACAATATAAAAGATAACTTTTAGATAAAACCCACTCACTAAAGGCTTTATAAAATAATGCAAATTTACATGAAAGGAGAAAACCTGAACTAAGAAAGCAGCCGAGGGAGTTTCCCATCCCTCAAAAGCAGGAGCTTAGGGGAGACCTTTCCCAAGGTCAGCACACAAAAGCTGATACAACTCGGGTCCAATTGTTCTAGATTCCATCTAATGGAACTTGACAGTGTCATCCACGTGGTGCTACATTACAAGCATGAAGGACAAAGCTGCAAGTGCCATGGAGTCCTACTCCATTCTATGGTTTTAGAGAGCTGAGGCAAGGCAATGTGTGGCTGGAACAAGAGACTATTGTGTGAAGTTGCAAAGGTAGAGCTAGGTGGCAGTGGAAACTCCGGGATATTAGAGATTACAGATGACAGAATTGGATGAGTGGAGCATGTTAAAAACAAAACTCATCATTTCAGCTTTGAATTAAATGTGATAACATCTCACGTATAAGTTGAAGTTACAGAGCTTATCCTGGGGTTTCTAGAAAAATTCCCATCTAGAAAAATTCCTTGTTCATCTCTGAAAATGAACAAAGTGGAGTAAATATATATCATGTAAGGCTTTAAATGGCTAAGAATAGAAGAATAACTTCGTTCATACTACCCCAAGATGGCCATCTCAAGGAACTGTACAAACAAACAGAAAGTAAGGTTAACTCTACAGAAAGGGGAAGAACAGTAAACCAAAGGAAAATGAGACTTACAGGAGCTTTCAGTTTTGGATATTTTGCAGATGGCACTTACTATTTTTCCAGCACCATGGGAGATGGTTGCTGTAAACAGTCTTGGATGAACAGAACTGCTCCTTGAAGTCTGGCATCACATCCCAAGGGAAAGCAGTTCTGAGCTTTGGGGTTCTGCCAATGACATTTGAGACATCTGCTTTGCTAGTCTTGGTGGTACAGCCCTGGACTTAGGACATCACAGCAGAACCAGGAGCTCAAGCTCATCCTTAGCTACCTAATGAAATTGAGGCTATTGTTCTATGTGAGACCCTGTCTCAAAACAGGACAAACAATAGTCTGCCTCGGAGCCCCCTGGATTGTGGGTTCGCACCTGTCCTTCAGGGTAGAATCAGAGCACTGTTGCTATTACAGGGTGCTGTAAATGGCTGTATATAAAGGTTCATCTCTAAGTCTCTGACTCTGAGCCTAAAAGAAGAGCAGAACACAGATTTGGGACACACATTTTGGCATCTCAACATTGTCTGAAGGAGTTCACTCCAGACCACAAATTGGAGTTGTGTGTGCAACACAACTTCACAGTAACTTATTTCCTGGTACAAATGGATGTTGACTAGGCATGTCCTAGAGATCCCCTTTTTATGTATACATGAAGGAATGCCTATTAAAGCTGTGGTCTTACCATGTGCCTTGTGCTGTACATGTGGAGGAAGCTGGCTGAGAGCATTCCACTGATAGGCTGGCTGTGGGGAAAAAAATAAAGCACTGTTATAGAAATATAGACTTTAAAAACGGTGCAGTGGCACACTAAAATATAATTATACTCAGTGGGTTTTGTTAAGTAGCCTATGCCCAAAACAGTCGTTTTGATACAAACCGTTTGCCAGTCTTCCTCATCTTACCTGAGGTAAGGCATTAGCCTTACCTCAGCCTCTCTGTATGTGCCTAGCTAGAATTTTTATGACTTGGAAGTTGTACATTTTCTGCCTCTTTCCTCCACCCACCATCCTGATTGCTTTTTCTTCTCTCTCCCCTCCCCCCAACTTCTCTATTTTCTTAACATTTTTGTCAATTTGACATTAAGTAGAATCACAGGGAAGAGAAACCATCAATTGGGGCATTTCTTCCATCAGACTGACCTGTGCACACATGTGTGGGCCATTCTTTTAATGAACAGTTGATGTGGAAAGGCCTAGATTATTGTGGATAGTCCCATCCCTGGGCACATTGTCCTGGGTTATATAAGAAAGCAGGCTGTGGAAGCCATGGGGAGCAAGTCCAATCCCTGAGTGGTCTTGGCTTTAGTTCCTGCATCTAGGCTTCTGCTTTGTGCTTCTACTGTGGCCTCCTTCGATGATGAAATGTGTGATGCAAATGTGTGAGCCACATAAACCCTCTCAGCCCCAAGTTGGTTTCAGTGAGTGTTTTATCATAGCATCAGGCAGTAAGCAGAACATCCCATTCCCTTCCTCTCTGTCTCCACTTCCTCTCCCTCTCTGTCTCAAAATGGTGTTTTTGAATCTCTGAAGAAGTATAAACACCTTTCAAAACTTACTATCTCCTGCAAATCAAATAAAAGCTATTTTTTAATACCTTCACTTGTAGGCAATAAGAAAGCCAGAACAAAATACCAATTTAGCAATTTCTAGTGGCCTGAGAAGGAAACCACAGGCATCTTGGGAATACAGTGAGGTTCAGGAGGCAAAGCTGGACAAAGCTTCTTCCCTGCTGCAGCTACAGGGAAGATTGGCTCCACATTGCACAATAGGTACACTAAATGGAATACACACACACACAAACACACAGATAGATAGATAGATAGATAGATAGATAGATAGATAGATAGATAGATAGATAGATAGATAGATAGATAGATAGATGTATATATGTGTGGGTGCTGTGTATGTGTGTATTTTTTCTTGAAGCTTCCTCCTAAGTTTCCACTTACCTGTTGATTTTTAAAGAACAAGCCAGCTGCACTGAATAAATGATACTTTATTGTGTTGGCTAGTTTTATATCAACTTTACACAAGCTATTGTCATCTAACAGGAGGAAGCCTCAATTTGGAAAACACTTGCTTAAGATCTGGCTAATTATCCTGTCATAGGTGGTGCCACCCCTGGGCTAGTGATCCTGGGTTCTGTAAGAAATCAGGCTGAATAAGCCATGAGAAGCAAATGAGTAACCTTCTTTGTGGCCTGCTGCCCCTGTGGTCTCTGCATTAGCGCCTTCCTATCAAGTTTGATTTCCTGTCTTGGCTTCCCTCAATGAACTATGATTCACAGCTTTTAAGCAAATAAACTCTTTCCTTCCCAATTTGTTTTTGATCATTTTGTGTCATCACAGCAGTAGTAGCCTCAACTAAGACCCAACACTTATCGCATCCTAAACTGCCAGGAAAATTTTAAGCCACTGGCTTGGTCTTTAACCTCTTGAAATGAAGGTTAGTCAGCTCTTTCAGTTCACAGCAATCTGACCCAACTCACCCCACAGACACCTAGGCTCTTGACTCTTTTTTTTTTTTTAGTCTTTTTTTTTCTCTTTATTAGATATTTTCTTCATTTACATTTCACATGCCATCCAGAGATTTTCCCTTACCCTCCCGCGTCCCCGCCCTGCTCCCCTACCCACCCCCTCCCACGTAATGGCCCTGGCATTCCCCTGTTCTGGGGCATATAGAGTTTGTATGACCAAGGGGCCTCTCCTCCCAATGATGGCCAACCTCTTTAGCCCGCGAAAGAACTGTAAGTGGATATGAGATCAGCTGTTTCTTTATCTTCTTGTTTATTTTTAGATGGTTCAAGTAGCACATGGTGCAGCTAAGTGATATGAGTCCCGCCTTTATATTCCAGGAGAGCTGCCAACAGGAGGTAAGAAAGTGTAATCTTACCAACATTAATAAGCTATGATTTAATTCAGGGGCAGATGTAAAGAAATATGAATTATTCCTTTAAATTTCTCCTTGAGGCTGAGTTACACTGATTTCATTCAATAGAATGCTGTTTAAAATGTAAGCCTTTACGTCTCCTTCATCAAATACTGGCTTTTTTGGTATTAACATTATAATCTGAAATTCCTTCCGGGAAAGTTTACTACGCCATAGGACATGAATTTTTTTCCTTCTTCCTGTTAATGAAGGTTGACAGAAGTAGCCAATCATATCTATTTCAATATAAAGTTGAGTTATTCATGTACCTTGTATTTCACAAGACTATCAAGTTTTTCTTTTTCCTTATACTTCCCACAAACTTAATTTACTTCTATATCCTTAGGAGAAAATTTGTAAGGAGTGATGGCTATGGTGAAAGAGCCCCAGAAGTGTCTCTGGTGAAGACTGAAAAAGTAGGAAAGCCAGTAACAAAAGATAGAGTAGAAGTGACCGGCAACCAGCCACATCTGGGAAAAACACAGGTCCAAAGGGACCTCACTAAGTTCCAGTATCCTGCAGATACCATCTGCTCCCAAAGGAGAAGGGTTTAAGTTAATCTCTCATACAAAAGTACCAGGGTTCCAGACAACCTGGAGAAATGCATTTTTCTAAGTGCTTTGCTAGGAAAATCCTACTTCAAAGTCTCAGAGCTGAAGTATGATTACATTGCTAATAAAACCTAAGGGCAGAGAGAGTTGGCTGTTCATTTCAAGATGTAGAAAATGTATGAGCGTTCCATCTGAATGAGCGTTACACCCACCCATACTGGCAAAGCAGAGGAGAATCAAACAGGAGGATCACAGAGGCAAGAAATATTGTTCCTCGGAAGGACAGCAACGGTGCTCAGGTTCTGACGCATTCAGGTTCCTGGTCCAAATCAATTCTGCTTACAAATAATTATTCAATGGTCGTGGCAAACACAGCTACAAAGAAGAATTTTAGTGAGCTACTTTTTTCTTGCATCTTCCAAGAAAATTCCCTTTTAACTGGAAAATGTCAAAACTCTTTGGCATGTACCTAGCAAAACTCATGGTAATTTAATAGCACTTCATAACTGAAGAAAACATTGTAGTTGCTTGGTTTGACTATATTTACTTTGTTCATCTTATATGTAAAAATGGCCTTTGGGTGGTGTCATACGTGGTGATTGAGAATAGCCCATGTAAAATATATTTGTACAAAAAATTAGAGCTCAATTTGATATATTTTACTTAATCTATTCATATCTGTATGTTCTGTGGGCTCAGTGTCCCAAGGATAATTATAGTGAACATGGACCATGAGAACATTGCAAATTGTAGGTTAGATGAAAGAGATGAAAGAGATGCTCTTATCTGGGAACTGCATGATCATTTATACCAACTGAGATTTCCTATATCCACATATTTTGGAGGAGGAAGTCTTATTCATTGAATGTTTCCATAGATGCTGTTCTGGCCCTGAGGCTTTTGGTACTCATGGATCCCATAGATAAAAAACTATGTCACAGTTACAGGTTGGAAGATACATCTGGGGAGAAGGAGACAACCAATTTATTGGAAGTGAGTGAAACTGAGAAGTTACACTGACACTTGCTATACACAACCAGCCTTTGTTTACATTTGAAGATTCAGCCTGATCCAGCATAATACTTGCTCAAAACAATAAATGTTAATAAAAACTTAAGAGTGATAGAAGCATCTCATGAAGTAAGTCTTTCCCAAGATGGCATTATCATTAGGGAAATTGGGAAAATACACACAACTAGCTGTTTGTAAGTTCTTTTCATAGAGGGGCATCTTTAAAGGCAAACCATTACAGACAGAGATGCTAAGATGAGATTTCATGCAGACAATTAGTAGTGGAGAAACACAATGTCTAGTTACAGAAGTAGTGGGATAAGATAGTCCAGTGACAGAAGTGTGTTCCATTTTCTAGAGATAAAGCTCTTGATGCAGTTTTCCAGATTATGTTATGCAAGTAACTGAAAGAAACACCAAGAGCTACAGGTGCTTGTGAGTTTGTGAAGGAAACTGCATCACACTCTGACACATCCTGTGTGCCTGTGACACTCTGAGAGGTACATGGGTTTCTTGACATTCTCTGTAATTCCTAAGTATTATCTATTCATTTACATTTTAGGCATAGTGAAAAATGTGGGTAGTTCTGGACCATCTACTGTATTACTAGAAAAAGATGCCATTGAGACAGTGGGAAATGTTATGGGGGAATAAAACCTGTTGATAAAAGACAAGAGGTCTTATGTGTGAACCAAGATACCTATTTTAGTTGCTTGCCATACTAATTTTTCTTTCATTATCTGACAAGATATTTTGCCTATAGAAAAACAAAGATATTATTTATCAGGAGATTTTAAATCATTAGTTCCAAAGTTGATCTTGATCTAGCTATGAGTGACTCACTCAGCAGCCCAGAGGTAGGTTCGTTGCCAACAGTAATGCCATATGAAAGAGACTGCCCTTGGTTGTGATATGTTGATTTTATCTTGAAATTCCCAAGGGCAAGTTAGAAACTAAGTTAACTTTAAGTTGTTTTCCAAATTTGTCAGTTCATATCTTGCTGTCTTGGTAAAAGTATTTAGATATAAATACAGAAATTTTCACTGCTTCCTAAATGAAATTGGAATTGGTTAGCCTAAAATTGAGACTTTCTCTCTCTCTCTCTCTCTCTCTCTCTCTCTCTCTCTCTCTCTCTCCTTTCTGTGTGAGAAGTATGATATGTGTTAACACTGGATACTTGCTGCTTCATGCACCTTCTGTATAGTCAGGTCTCCCCCCATGCAGCCCAGAACAATTTCACCCTGAGGGACAAGGACACTGGGACACAAGATAGTTATGTTGCTTAGGGCCACAACGCTGGGCTTTACATCTTCTCACTATTTAAGTCCCAACTTCATCTTGCTAAGTCAACAACCTATGATCTTCCATACCTGGCACACTTAGAGGAAGCTTTTGACCTATTAGTCATATGGATGAGATCTGATGTCCATGTTATCTATTTCTACAAAGCATGGGTAAATGTCCCTGTCAGTACAATTAACATGGACCATCAAATCATCTCCTGTACCTTTTAAATGAATTCTATTACTATTTTACCACAATGAATGAGATATTAAAAAAATAATTACGCTATCATAACTTGAAAGAAAGTTTCTAATAGATTTAAGATATTAGATCTTAGGATTTTTTAGCTTATAAACACAATATTCTATATTGTGCTTAGACAGATGATTGTTTTATTGATATAAGTAAAAAATTACAGATGTCTTGTGGATAAAAGTTACTTGTGGGTCTTTCTCTATAATGTCAAACAGATGAATATATGATACAGAGCTCTGTGACAGGAAGTACACTGACAAACCTCACACCAAGTTATCACCAACTGAATTTAATACAGTAGGAATGAAATATGGTAGGAAATAAAATAATTTTTGCTCAAACAAAATGAATTAAAGTAGCTTTGCATGTAAGAAATAAATGAGAGGGTAATTGGTTCATTAGGAACAATTAGAACTTTTTGTCTATTGTTGTTATTTATTAGATTGAATAAATGATTTCCACAAAATTACCTAATTATATTTTGATCCCTTTTAACTTGAATTTTTATTACATAAAATAATTTCTAATTTCTTAGAAATGGTTCTGCCAAAATAACTCATATGTAAAATTTGGAATTTCATGTCAATCTTAGAAAAAGAGTGAAGAAAATAAAATTTAATTGAAAATCTACTGTGAATTAAGAAGGAAAGAAGGATAATTAATACTTTAATATTTTCTGAAAGGCTGAAGATTTTGAAGCTAAATGGCCAGTCAAGCAGGTCTCCTGACAGTTCCCTCCTTACACAAATATCTGACATAGCTTTCAAGTAGATGTTCTTGTTCTTTAAATTGTAAGTCACATTATTTAAGGTATATTTGTGTATGATATAAAAAGGAAAAAAGGTCATGAGAGGAGAGGAAGAAATCTCAGGGAGAAATGATGGAAGTTAAAAATTCATATGAGACAAATACATGGAACATAAAATGAGTGAAGCATCTGAGAGGAGGAGAGCATCTGAGAGGTGGAGAGTATCTGAGAGGAGGGGAGCATCTGAATGGAGGGAAGCATCTGAGAGGGTGGAAGCAACAGAGAGGATGGAAGCATTTAAGGGGAAAAAAACACCAGGAAAAGTGAGACAGGAAAAAGAGTGGCAGAGATGAATATATTTATAAAAACATCACAATGGAATCCTTTACATTGTATGTTAACTTCAAAATTAATAGAAAGGGGACATTAGTTACATTTTCCCTAATTAACATCAGTATTTACTTAGCATAGTAATTTCCTGAGTCTACCTTTTGTATATTCTATTACACTTAACTTGCTTATATTTAATATACTCTACCTCGTGAAACTGGCTTTCTTGACAGTGCACCAGTTCCATTAAATCTGGAAATCCACTGAACAAAACCTGAGATTTCACTAGTCATGTGCATGGCATTTAGAAATATGTATGCCTTGGAAGGCAGGAACATTCCAGCACAGCCCTTCAAAGAAAAGGTCTTCAAAACAACTTGCCTGTATTTGAGTAGTAGGTAGTTAACCTCTCATTCCCCCAAGATAAATATTATAAGAAAAAGATCAGAAGAACTCTTATAAATAGTCTCTGAGACCCAGTCTTGGGTAATGCTTTAATACACTTAAGTTAAAAGGAATTTCTAGTGGTTTTTATCTCCTTATAAGAATGTATGGGGATGATTTCATCCCCAGTCATAACCTTTTAAAAACCAAGTTTTAATAAGCAGAATTCAAAAAGGCTGAAGTTTAAAAGAATAAGAAAGTAAAAATAGAACATGCATACATTTGGCTCAAGTTCCTGTACTAACCTATAACTGAGAATTCAGTCTGTCCAATCAGATTGAGACATGATTTTTCCTCTTAAATATTTAGTTCCAGAAAAGGTATCACTTGTGCTTTTTCCAATTAAAGTATTCTTATCCTCTGTTCATGAATATACCATCATGGTAGAATATGGAGATACCTATGATTATAACTTTACCTTTCGTTGTTTGGCGAGCCAGCCAATTTTTTTTTTTTTTTTTTTTATTCTTGGCATATACAAGCAGCTCTGAAGTAAAGCAGCATGGGGAATTTTTAAAACATGTCTGTACCCATTTTAAATTTTGTTATAACTATTTTGTTCATTCTATACCACTGGCTAATGAAGTTGAATGTCGACACTATTTCAAGTTCTAAAATGGAGCTAACTAGCAATAGCTCCTAGGTGAAATCACTGAATTCCACACACTGCAAGTATTTCGTATGGCACTTGGTGGTATGATCATTATAGTCATGCAATTAGAAAAAAAATGGTTAAAATATAAATTAATGATGTCAGCAATAGAGCCATTAAAACCCAGAGGAGATGGGTTTTGATTATCTCTTTGCTATTACAAACCAGGGTACACTTGCCACTGTCTGCATTAAACCTGCATTTTCCCGGAAACTCGTCCTTGCTGGGAAAGAAGATCAAACTTTACCATTTAATTTTGCAGATTGTCTATTTACTATGATGTAGTAACAAAGTCCACTTGGTGAGATTTAGAGAGGCTGGAGTAGTGGGAGGAGGGAGCTGATGTCCAAAAGCAAACATGTTGCTTATCTACTAACAGATGGAAGGAACTGAGCTAGCCTGATTGTCAGTGAGTAGGTTTCTTTTTGGAACCTATGAAACAACTCAGTAAGTGGTAAAGTGCTTGCCCCATGATCTGACCACTTGTGGCCTCTTACCTGCTGCTTTTGACATTCCACCTCTGTTCTCATCTCTGCATGGCTACACCTGCCTTTACACTTCCCTGAGTCCTCAGAAAGCGAAGAACTCCCAATTGTCAAGGCATCCTGAAGAACCTATATTAAAAATGAGGCACACTGTTGATAAGAGATTTACTCTCATCTTAGTAATTCTTTCATAATTGTTAAAATCCCCTCCAGTACAAGAGGAGGCATGTTTTATGCTCTCCACGTGGCTAACTAGCTTTTCTCTTTCCCATTGTCTGCATGTGTGCATATTTTCCAAGTCTCTGTATTCCCCATAATGATGTAAAAAGTACTCAACATCCACCATTTTAAGGGGATCACTCATGTTGATCTCCCTGTCTCCTAGCTAAGAAAAGAGAAGAAAAGAGAAGACAAGAAAAGAGGAAGAGCCTTCTACAAAGCCTCTGGTTTCCTCCAGTGTGTTTGCTATCTGTGCTATTCAAATGTTGGAGGCACCTAGAAGTACAGATTCCTTGGCCAGTCTATCTAGAGGTTCTGAATCAGTAGGTCTAATGGGGGATCCAAGAACACTGCTGTATAGCCACGCCATAACTCCAAGGAAATCTATACCAAGTGCCCATTTGAACAGTTAAGGCCTCCAGGCCTGCTGTTCTTCTTCTGCTCTATCTTTTTCTAGCACACCATTTCCTGAGCTAGCCAGACATATTTATGTTTTCTCAAAACATCTATTTACTCATGACCGTGTGGATATATGCTATAACTTTATGATTTTACCAAGGAATGAGAAGGCAAAGCAAAGCTTGTATTTGCAAGTGAATTCTCACCCTTTCTCACTTGCCCATGGGGCTTCATACTCATACTTAGATTATATATGGATGTTACTTGTTAGATTATATACAGAGAATTACAATTCATGGTGAGTTTAATAAAAACAATTTCAACATTGTAACATCTGTAAATTCAAGATGCTCTCATCCATGAGTATCCTCAGCACCATAATTGACAGTGTAATAATTAGTCAAGTGAGTCCTCTGGACTCAGAAAACGCTCATCTCAGAGGTCTATGAATTCACTTCCTTAGGAAACAGCTTACAAATCTTAGTGGGGCAAGCAGATAATCATAGTGGCAGTGTACTGTCCACACTGCCAGAACTACACAGAACTGTCATAAAGGCAGAAAGGAAAGCCAGCTTATAGTCTTGAACAGATTTTGTCTCACTGGGAATTTTTTACTAGTGGGTTTTAGAATCTATACACACCTCCTAGTTCAATGGAAGTATTAATTTTCAGAACATTGCAGGAGAAACTAAAGGAATCAGTCTAGCCTCAGCTCCCCTCAAGACTGTTCTCAGCACAAAGGAGAAGAGAGACAAAGGCAGGAAATAAGAGATAAAGACAAAAGATACAGAATGAGGGAGAAGGGGAAGGGAACAAAGGAGAGGGATATTTGTCCTGGGTTGAGGAAGTGGGGGCAAAGGACTGCCTCTGGAGAGAGAGGACACAGACATGACCCATAAGAAATATCTAAAGATAAAAGGGTAAACCCTGTGTTAGGATGAAGTGTTTGATTTTAATTAGGCATGTTTATTAGATGAGCCAAAGGGACAATTTGATTGCTGGATTTCAGTCCTTTGATAGCAGGACCTCAGGAGGAGAAAGTGGCTAAATAAGGGAATAGACTTTGGTGCTATCTTTAAGAATGTAATCTAGCCAGACGTGGTGGCGCACACTTTTAATCCCATCACTTGGGAGGCAGAGGCAGGCGGATTTCTGAGTTCGAGGCCAGCCTGGTCTACAGAGTGAGTTCCAGGACAGCCAGGGCTACACAGAGAAACCCTGTCTCGAAAAACCAAAAAAAAAAAAAAAAAAAAAAAAATGTAATCTAATGATTTTCAGCAAAGGAAATGGGGAAAAGGTCAAGGCCTGTCAGACCCATATTTGCTATGTTTGGGTTGGCTAGAGTGCCTTTAGACAAAACAATTAGTTTTTTGGTGGTGATGTTTTTGTTTTTGTTTTTGTTTTTGTTTTTTCTTTCTCTAGGAGAAAATTAAAGAATAAAGTTATTAAATAAATTGTTTTTAAATTAATATACTTATTTATTTACGATAGTGAGTTGGGAATCCTTATGTGTGTGAAAGCATTCAGTTCTGTTGTAACCTGTATACGCTGCGTACTTCTAGGCAGTAACAATCAAGTTAAATATTTGAAGCTATATGATGAATAGTAGAGAGAGACCTGAGAGGGTGACACAAGTGCATAACAGCAATCAAAGGAATGGCCAGGACCTGTCACAAGACTCCTTCTGGAGATCATCTTATTTTAATTGTCTGGTTACCTCTCAGTGCTCTTCTGAAAATTGAAAAACGAGTCATGAATGAAAAGAGAGTTGAATCAACATTTGTGTCATCTTGGTACTTTCTAATGTCCCTGAACCTGTCCTAGGTTAGTCCTTTTCACTATCATTTCTGATACACTAAACAATCCAGCCTTTCCCAAAATGACGAGGTGGCAGACATGGCAATGTTGCCCTGGATGGAGCTGGGTAACTCGGCTCAATTCTCATTCCCGTTAAGTATCTATCATTTCTGTTAGAACTTGATATTGTCAACATCCTCAGATATTTTCTTCAAAGCAAATGAATTTATTTAAATACAAGCATACATTTGTAAAACTCATAGTAATTATTTGTGTTACTGTCTGTTCCTGTTATTTTTAACCCTTGTATCTCTACTGAGTGACTGGGTTAGCAGTCAGCTAAAGGTTACTTCCAAATTCATGTTCTGAGGCATACTCAAATTTTCTTCATATTTATTGCAATAGGTAAAAAAAAAAAAAAAGAAAAAAGAAAAAAAGAAAAGAATAGTATTCATCATAAAAATCCAAGCAGCTGAACACTATGGTAACCAGGGCTTCTATCATGCCAAGCCTACCTCAAGGAGCTCACAATCAACAGTGGACCAGTAAATAAGGGTGAAATTCTTCAGAAATGCCAGGAAAAATATTAAAGTAGATTGTATCTAGGGTGAGGGCATATAATTTTAATTGAGGTGAGAAGAAAAGTATTTTTTGAAAATATATTTGTGTGAAGACATGAATTTTGTTAGGATTATTTTTTTCCTTAATGAGATTTTGTGTTTCTATGTACCAAACTGTAGCGTTACTTTTTCTTTGGAGACACATCTGCTAGGCCTGGAGCTTGCTCTAGAGTCCAGGCTAGCGTGCAGTTGCAGATCCTCCTGTCTCTGCCACCGAAGTGTTGAGGTTATAGTTGTGCATGGCAGTTGCCTATTTCTCTGAATTTAATTAAGATCTGTCAACCACAATTACCAATTGCAGAAAAACAGCATGCGTTTGCATTTTGTCTAAGCATTGCCCCAGTTACCTGGCAACAGCCAGGTGTGTCTAAGCTCCACCCCACAGTTATCTGGCAATAGCCAGATAGATATGCCTGATTCACTATAAAAGGAGCTGCTTGCTCCCCCCTCTCTTGCTCTTGTCTTCTTTCTCCAACTCTGTCTCCTCACCCCTTCCCCCCATAGCACATACACATATATATATATACACCCATATATACAAACACATGTACATATACATGAATATATGCACACACTTATATACATACACACATATTTACATGCATACATCACACATACATTCATAAACACACATGTATATAAACATATACTATACATATACACATATAACACACATACATACATGCACATATCACACATATATAATACACATATATATATATATATATGCATACATACATGCTCACATATATACATAGACACACATATATACATACACATACCTATACCCACATTCACACACTCATAGTTGTTCTCTTATAGCAATTCAGTTTCTCCTCTGAGCTTAGCTATTGAGCCACTTGTGGGCCCCCAAAGCCCTGCTCTTTAGGTGGCTGGCTCCTATTCACAATAGATTCAGGCTTGCTCCCCGGACAGCAAATGGCTCAGCCTTGAATTTGGCCCTGGGCATGCATCCATACATCATGCATGCATCATACCCAGCTCCAGAGCTCTCAGTTTAAAGAACAGCTTGCTTCCTCAGGAAGCTTTTGTGGTTGACCAAAATATGTGTTATTGTTCACAAACACCCCATACAGTTATGTAGTTCTTTTTTTTTAAGAAAAAATTCTTACTGAAGACTATTATTTCTCTTTTATTTCTACTTTTCATGGTCCTTTGCAGGGACAAAAATTCCCTAAAGCATCCTAACCAAATATGGCTACATGCTGTGCCTAGGTGCTCTGTGTAAGCTGGAGAGAGCATCCTCAGGAGAAGCAAGAGAAACCTCACTGTGGCCCTGGCTCTGGTGTGATTCAGAACCTCCTGCTGAGGCGTTCTTGTTGACTTTCCTTGCTTCCCCTGCTCTGGTACCTTATTGAGGCGTTTAATTTCACACGCATAATGCTCTTTCTTCCTATTGGCCAGAGCGTTGTTTTCCTTCAACAGCTTATTCTCCTTCTTCAGTGCCTGTAATTCTTTTCTTAGGCTGTCCGTTTCCTTCTGAAGAAAAGAACAAGAAAACAAGATCCAAATCAAAATTTACAGAAGGAAACAGTAGGACAGAAATCCTCAGAGATTGACTGCCTAGCGTAGTCACTCCCCAAACAAGCAACCAGGACCTGCAAGGCTTCTCAAACATTCCTTTTGAGCAAGGTTCTCCAAATAGAGGACAAGGTTACTAAACGCATCAAAACTAATGCAATTGTGGTGATGCTAGGGGTAAAAATTAAAGACCTTAACCCTCATATGCAGTAGTCAAATCAGTGGGTGTGGTGTGGAATCTACTTCCTATTCCTAAGGAACTGGTTTAAAACATTTAAAAGGCTTTAAAAATCGGGGTGGGGTGGGGGGTGGGGAAGGAATCACTGCAATAAACTGATACTAAATAGATCAAGGCCAATCCTTCACCATTCTATACCGAAGACAAGGACAGTAATTTTTAGACAAATAAGGAACTTCACTACAGATAAATATTCAGAGTATAGCATTTTCATACAGATAAAAGGCAAAAACTCCAGCCTCTCACTGGCTGTCAGTGCCTCAGACAATCTCCAAGAAGTTCACTGTTTTATATAACTGGGGCTCCTGACTCATGTCTCTCAGTTCTTCATTTCATACAATAACAAAATATGGTGAAGTAAATTGGACCCTTAATGAGATTTCAGTCTAGAAAAATAAATATTACAGAATATAGCTAACTCAAGATTCGAAGTAGCAAACGTATTGGATAAAATGTCATTTCAGTCACTTCCCAATCTAGTTATTATACTTAAAAAAATCAATCTCAAACAACTTATTTTCTTTAAAAGGAAAAACATCTCATCAGCACTTCCAGGGGCTGGGCCTACACACTTAGATGGGTTAATCATTTTCTATTTAACAGAGGTTAAGAGAATATTATTGTATCACACCTAGAAAAGGTTCTCAAGTACAGAAGGAAAAAAAAAATTTGAAATTCCTGGCTAGGGTGTAACTGGAGAAGGAAGTGAGTGTGTGCTGCGTGGCAGAAAGGGAGCAGACACAACCTTGCTTCCTGGTTCACACTGACAGTAACCTGAGCTAGGTGGGCAAACCTGGGCTATGGTATGGTGAGTATGGCTCCTGACTGGAGCGAAGATCCTCAGAGAGACATGCATGCCCTCCCTTTGACTGTCAGACTACTGAGATAAGGTTCCCAAGGATTTGGGATTCCTCTCCCCCCCCTCCCGTCAGCAATCTCATGCTGGGAATGAACCCTGGTGCCAGCCAAAGTGATTTCACAGGTGTGTGTGTGTGTGTGTGTGTGTGTGTGTGTGTGTGTGTGTGTGTGAATTTGTCAGATTCACAGGGCAGACTGAAGCATGGCGATGACTGATCAGTAAGTATCCAGCAAGAGCCACAACTTAACAAGGACTGCTTAGTGGTGAACAAACACCTCTTGACCTCTGTTTAAAACTGATCATGTCAGAACCCAGAACATGAACTTGAAGGTCACTGAACCTCTTTCTTGTTCTTCCCAATGTGTGTACACACACTGGCTAAATTTCCTTTCTCGGGTTTTCACAATGAATTGTCACTTTAATTTGCCTATTGAGACTAGTGTCTGAGCCCTGCCTATCAGGGACACCAGGACTCAGATGTCACTCTAGAAGTTCTGCTAATATTGTTGGACTTCTGCACTTAGTGTATGGTAGTGGCAAGCCTTCTTTGTGAATACTTATAATTGTTTTTATTCTTACTATAGCTTCAGAGAAAGGTCATTGGAATTTAACATTCTCCTTTCATATACCTTATCAGGAAGTCCAACGACTGAAGACAAAGCTTGCATCGGGAGAAACCCCTCTCAAGCCTGGGTTCAGGTCCCCATTTTCTTAAGGCTGACCCGCTTAAGGCTGGACTCAGGATTGTGAATGAGGAGTGTGAAGTGGTTTTTAAAGTATCTTGCTTACTCAGGTGTGGTGATTACTTCTATAAGACCAGCACTTGGGACCCTTAGGCATGAAAGTAGATAGCAGGTTCAAGGCCAGCCTGGGGTCAGTAAACAAGTCTGGGCAAGAGGGTTAAGATGGCTAGATTTAGTGAGACTTTGTCATTAGCAATAGAAGGGAGTCACAGAAGCCCTGCAAGGTTCTCATCCAATCAGCCACCTTCTCATTTCCTGGTCACTGGAGGCACGCCTCCCTCCCTCCCTCCCTCCCTCCCTCCCTCCCTCCTCCCCTCCCCACCGCCCCCACCTTCACTCTGGGGCACTGTGCTTGTGTGTGGCTCCTTAGGGAGCCGGTTTTCACAACCAGACCTTGCTCAACCAGAGGCCACCCACCTCGAGCTGCCTGTCGCCCTCTGTCACACTTTGCTTCTGTTCCTTCACTAGGGTGTGAGTGTTTTCTGTGGCCGCCAGTTGAGTTTTCAGCTCCAGGACCTTAGGGGACCATCAGAGAGGATTGAAGACAATCACGCCAGGTGTCCAGCTCGGGGCACTGGGGATCAAAAGCGCCTCACCCCACCCTATTCAGGAGGATTCCCCAAGGAAGAACTCTTCCCTACAGTCGGTCAGCACCTTTGCATTTTAAAGGACGCTTGCTCTACAGAGCAAGCACACAATTCATTCCCAAATGGTATCCTGCACATCTCTCCTTTCTCCAAACCACGCTAGAGGAGCTAGAGCATAGAAAGCAGGGCTGAGAGCTCCCAGATGTGCCAGATGTGCCTGGCCTCTAGGAGGTGAGGGGCAAGAAAAAGCCCATGGTAGCCGCGAAGCAGGTAGAACCATCCAGACCTAGAATCTGCCGCTCCACCTCCTGACAAATTAAATCTCTGAGAGAGAACCTTAGTCATGGCTCTTCCTCCAATTTGAGAGTTATATCTGTTCTGACCTTTGGGTTCACTGGCCACTCTGGGAAGTTATGGAAACATTCTTTCTGGGAACAGTATTGTTACAATTTGGAGCCACAGACTGGTCCAGGATGGATAGAACTAGGTGGTCAGACAACTCTACTGATATATTATCTTCCTGTTTCTAAACTTAACTCTTCTGAGTATCAAATGGGGAAGAAAACACAAGGGCTGTTGTATTACTGTGGTCAGCTTTCTTCATTCTGAAAGAAATTATTTAGGGGAATTTACTTCTCTGTCTTTTTGAAAGTGAAGTGCTTTCAAATAATAATGACTTTAAGTTATTAAAAAAAATTCCCCAAAAAAGTTCCTTTCTGGCTAAAAAGCTTTTCCACTGCATATGTTTTAGAGAAAGCAGAAGGGGGCATTTCCCTTCTTATTGCTTTTTCTTTCTGTGTGGAAGGTAGCTGATTTTCTCATGGACTTCTCACTGACCAGACCTCAACCTTAACTTGGCAATAACGACTCAGAGCTGGGAGCACTCAGGAGGACTCTTGGGACAGAATCTATGCTACATTTTCAGCAACTGACTGACACTGTATCCTCAGGATGAGGAGACCAATTATGATGATAGAACTCTGTTGCACATTTGCCAGTATTTAGGTATCCACAAAATTCTCTTCTGGCGCAACCAAAATTAAAGAAACCCCAAGGGAAGAGTTTCTTACCTTCCTTTCATATAACTCTTTCATATTTCGGAATTGCTGGTCCCATTGTTGATTGACATCCAGGAGCTGAAATTATTAAAACTTGGTGATTCAACAAAAGATTTCAATCTATTTGGAAGTTTAGAAAACCTGAGATAACTATTTGAACTTATTTAGATTTTCAAAGCCATGGATAAAGGCAGCTCTCCCAGGAATGTCTGGTTGGACTGGAATGGTTTTGAGGTCAGGCTAGAAAGAGTAGATTGTGAGGACATGGATAAAAGATCAGCCTCTCACCCCAGAGTCTGGTGGGATCCTCTCAATAGCTAAGCTAAGTCAAGAACTCCAATGTCTACTGTAAGACTGTATAAAGACAAATTTCCTTTTAGAGAGGTTTCAAGTATGATTGTTAAAACAGCCATGCTCAAGGCCTGAGTGTGAATAACTTTTCTCTTTTCCAACTGTAAACCTACAGTTATCTAGGAATCTCATTAGAAACTCCATTTACATCGGAAAAAAAGATGTCTTAAGTTCTTTCTGTGCAAACTTTATGACCCACTGTTTATTTTATCAGTGTACATTGCTGCCCAAGGCACCTCAAGAGCCATCCTATAACCTGTCTTATCAAATCAAGTAAAGGAAAAAATGTTTCTATACAGCTCTGTGAGTCACCAAAATAGTTTACATAGCTACCATTAGGAGAGTAAGACCAGCTCTCTTATGAGGAGCCTACGCCCATATTCTGGAGTGTACTTTATTCTTTCCCTGAATACTTCTCTTCTTATTGTTTAAGTCTATGTTCAACTTCCTTTCTTATAAACTCCAACTCAACTTCATCCTGGCTAATCCTGAAATTCTTTTCTGTGGTGAAGTCAAGGATCTGGCTTCCTCTGACTGGTGCCCCCATAAGCCAAGGGAACTCCTCAAACTATAGGTAGCAGTGCTGGGTGGGCTGTGTCCCTCATAGCATCCCTGCTGGGAATTTGGATGGACACATCCTCATATCTTAATAACTGGTTCATGAATAAAAAAAAATATTAGGTCTTAAGTCATGTCTTGACAAGTCAGCTGAGACGTTTATTAGAAATTTTCTACTTTTCTTATTTTTTTCATCTTTGTTTAATTCAGCCAGAATCTGGTGAAACTTTGTAAGTATTTATGTTCTGTATGAATTATTATAAGGTGAAGGCTTTCTTTTCATATTTTTTCTTGTTTGTTTACTATGTCTACCAGAATAAATTCTTGTTACAACTTTTCAAAGAATTTATCTTGAAATACAAACTGTACTAATTGTTATCATTTGTTTGCAGGAGACAGACATATTTTTGATTCCTCTTGGATGAACGTAAAATAAAGTCATTCTGAAAGTATAAATTTTCAAGAGTGATATTTTTTTTTGTCATAAGACAGTATTTAGAAATACATTTAAAACTCTTTGCTGCCGGGTGTGGCGGCGCATGCCTTTAATCCCAGCACTCAGGAGGCAGAGGCAGGCAGATTTCTGAGTTCGAGGCCAGCCTGGTCTACAAAGTGAGTTCCAGGATAGCAAGGACTACACAGAGAAACCCTGTCTCGAAAAACCAAAAAAACAAACAAACAACAACAACAACAACAACAACAAACCTCTTTGCTAACTAGAAGAAAAAAACATCTTGGTCTGTGTTTCTTTTTTCTTTTTCTTTTTCTTTCTTTCTTTTTTTTTTTTTTTTTGTAAGAAAAGTTCACAATTCTGAGGTTAGCCCCAGGAGGCAGATATCAAGAATATAGTCATAATGTCCAAAAACAAATATTAATTAATTCATTAATTAATTAAAAATCTAAAACTTCCACCTAAATATTAACAAAAGCAAAAAACTTAATCCAGAGTAGCAGTCATTAGAAAACTCTTGTGCTGAGAACTCTTACAGTTATTTAGCATACAACTGCAGAATAGATTATGAAGATACTTGGCCTTCCTGCCATGCAGGACTATGCCATGGTGACATTCTGTAATAGGTTAGTGATTTTCCAAAAGGGCACGGCCCTACCCAGCATCAAAGGGGAGGAGAAGGTTCTGCAGAAGAAAACAAGGAAGTTGAGCTGCACAGAATGAGTCAGCACAGAACCACAGAACTCATGTGTGATGTCTGTTTTGCCTTTCACCTCCTCTGTCAAGAGGAAGAGTTCCAGCACCCATCAGATCAGGAACATGCCAGCAGCACAACTAATGACGTTTGTTAATTCAAAGCAATGTCTTAGAAAGAGCATTTCTTCTAGTGCATTGGACTTTATGTACTTTTTTTTTTTAAGATTAACTTTTTTTGGGGGGGGGGGGTTTCGAGACAGGGTTTCTCTGTATAGCTCTGGCTGTCCTGGAACTCTCTTTGTAGACCAGGCTGGCCTCGAACTCAGAAATCTGCCTGCCTCTGTCTCCCGAGTGCTGGGATTAAAGGCGTGCGCCACCACGCCCGGCTTTAGATTAACTTTTAATTTTTATTTTATCTGTTTGGATATTTAGCCTGCATGTACGTACATGAACCACATACATGACTGGTACCATGGACATCAGATTCCTTGGGACTGGAGTTACAGATGGTTTAGAACCATCATTTGGGTGCTGTTAACTGAACCTGAGTCCTTACAGAAGTAACAAGTATGTTTACTGAGCCCTCTCTCCAACCCCAGACAGAGTTTTATAACTCACATTTATTAAGGTGATCAACTTAGGAAGTCACTGAACTTTAACCCACTGTGCATAATGTTTTAACAAATCAAATTTCTTTGTGTGCCAGTTTACAAAGTTATTGGCAATTAGTTCCCATGATGACATGGTGAAAATATCAAGAGATACAAAAGCAGGGTTATAACTACCAAATTCATAGCATTAACACTTTTTCAGTTGTCATAGCACAGGCATGATTTCTAAAAGCTTTTCCTTTTAAAATCGTGTAGTCTAGTATTCTAGAGATAAACACTGTGATTTAATGACAAATAAGACATTAAGGATGCCTTATTTTATTCTGTCTTAATACATGGCTATGTCACTTTATCTAATATTTCTACATTACCTCTTGTCTCTGTTTTTCCAAGAGTTTTATCTTTTGTTCAAGAGAATTTGTCAAGTCCTTTCTTCTTGGTGGAGCACACTTTAAAGATAATAATAATAAAAAGAAGGTTGAGATTAAGTAGTCAATAAAATAAAGAGTAGAAATTCTGATCTTCAAAAACCTCATTGATCTGATCTTGTGTTTTGTAAAAATATTTGTTACAGAGGTTGTCAATATGCATTTTGTGGTATACACTTAGCATGCACAAGGCCCTGAGTTTGATTCCCAGCACTTAGTACACAAAAACATCATCACAGGGACAAGCTGATGGGCCAGCCTAATATGGTATCTACTGTTCATTTATTTTAATTACTGAAACAATTCACTAATAAATTGTAAGTAAACAAAACCAACACATACAGCTAAAATACATCAATTTGATTGCAAATTATGAATGAATTAACTGCCAGTATGACCATTACACAGGTATGTTATAGAAGTGGGTAGAGATCATCTGACCCTATGAACTTTAGCCAGCCTTTTCAGGTGGGACATTAGAACACAAGATTAGACTAATAATAAGTTATCGGCGTAATGAGAACTAAAAACCCTGTCTTCAGTTACTTTCCACCCAGGGATTAAGACAATCATTCAAAGGACTAAAGTTCTAGAAACTGCCTGCCATCTAGCAAAATGAACCATCTCCAAGAAAGCTTACAGAAAACAGTGCTTCCTTGCTGTAATTCAGTAGTCTACATACATCCTGTCCAAGTCATTAAGTAATTCAATGAACTGGGTGATCGGGGCAGTTCTGAATTCGGCGCTCAGTTTCAGCAGCAGTGGTTACCATGAGCCACAGCCCTGAAAGCCATTCATGAACAACCAAGAAACATTGTTCAGACTTATCGGTCTTCACCAAAAGTGGTTGGAGGAAATGACTGGCAATCAGCTTGGGATTCCAAGAACTTCTTTTCATAGGAAACAAATAATAAAGCTATTTTCTAACTTATTCGTGTCTTAGTGTTTCAGGGCTTGATAACATTTTACAGAGAGTGGATCCTGTCTTTTGTTTATAAGCTTTTAATTTAGAGTCGTGTGCTCATCAGACCACATTCTAAAGACAGTCTTCTGCTGGTCAATAAACAGAGTGATTAACAGTATCTCATTACCTCAAGAGGCCATTTGAGTAAACTGGAAGTATGACATCAAAACCTAAGTGGCAGCAATACCTGGCATTATTGTTGGACTTTCTCTTTTGGGGGATGATTCTGAGAAATTAGGCCCATACTGGATTAGAACTGAGTAAGCACAAAGTGACGTTGGTCTGGAAAATGCTAGAAGCTGATCCCACCCAGAATGCTTTGAGCTTAGCAAGGTAGAGATACCTTGAGGTTGATTCTAAATGAGTGATTCTCCCCAATATCATAACGTCACAGGGGAACCTGTGAAGGGTAAAGCACCCTTAGTACTAGACCAGTCCTGGGGATTCACAATTCCCCCATCATGATAAATATCCTAACATCCAACATCATGTGAACTTTAGGTCCTCAAAACTCTTCCTATTTGTGATGCAAAAATTGTGAGTAGCAAACATTTGCAGTCTTGGATCTGGTGTCCCACGCACCCTCCAACCACCCACCAGTGTTCTCTATACAAAAAAAAAAAAAAAGTAAAGCACATTGACTCTTGGCTTTTATTTTATAAGTAAGGTTTCTATACTAAATCTTTAAGAAAATATACTTGTAACCATAGGAGTACTGATGTACAAGATTCTGAAATAGTCGTTAAAAACTGGAGACATGGAGAAGAGAAGATAGAGCATAGGGCTAGAAAGAGTTTTTGAAAGAAATATAAGACCAGGAATTTCTAGATAGACTAGACTGGTCAACACTTCACCATGGTTTCTATGCCTCAGGTACATTTTAAAACCAAGCAGAGTCAAGCAAACACAAAGCTGTTTATATTTGGAATAAGTTTTGGTGTGTGTTTTCTCTTCTTTTCAGTTTTTCTTCAGGTAGCAAAGTCATCTGATATCATAGTAAATACAAAGACATTTAGTCATTGGGTTCTAGGAAGGGCCCACTTATGAAACAAGTCATCCTTCTAAACAGTTCCTTATTATCATTTTCTGTGAAATAAAGTCTGTGTCGAAAATGTTTGGCTATTTCTTCTACCAAAACATTCAAGCCAACTGCTAAGACATTCAAGTTGTAACACAGCAAATTAAATATCTAAATGAACAAATGAATTCCACTTAGTTTCTCATTATGTCTTGGGCAACTCTTTAAGAAGAATTTGAGATAATCCAGCAAGTTGGCAGAGTGGGTAATTCACAGGCCACTGAGACAAATAACTGAATTTGATCTCACAAATCAAATCTGGGGACCCACACTGTGGAAGGAAAGGCCTAATGCTGGCAGGTAGTCAGTCTTCTGGCCTCCACAGTCACTCTGTGGCATATGTGTATGCACACATTTAAAATAAATGAATAAAAATATAATAAAACTAAGAAAGCATAATAATGAATTCATTAAAATCGTGAATGTTTTTGTAATAACTGAAATAAATTATAGCACCAGTTGAATATATTAATGTTATAAGTCTTTTACTACTAAATATCTTATTTATAATCACATCTTTACAGGACATGTTTTAAACTTTACACTGAACTAACCTCTTCTACAGAAGAACAAAATTGCATAGGAAAAGGAAACTGTGCAGATGTGGTCCTGTAATTTAGTAGAAGCAGACCAACTCAGTGAGTTCAAAGCCAAGCACAAGGTACCCAGTGACCTTTCTTTTCATATGTCAAATAATACTGGTTCAAATTCTGAGCAGGTCTCAGTTGAAGAAAGCTTCTCAGCTGAAGCTCTCTACTCTTCAACCCCTCTACCATTGTGTTCTTAGCTCTGGGTAGAGCCACCTTAACCTGACACATGCTCTTACCTCTGTGTGCTCCATGCAAGCTCCAGCTGCACTCAGTCCAGACATGTCCTGAGAAGACAAGGAAGCTGTTGCTCTGAGAGTCTTGTAAAGCAGAAGGAAAAGGAGAAAAAGACAAGCTCTTGTAGTGCCTTTCACGATGAGAACAGGCAAGCTTTGGAAAACCTATGCCTCTGCTGACTCGTGATAGAAAATAATAGCAAGTTCTCATTAGACTCCAACAGAAGTGACTGTATGTTAACCACACAGAATAAGGATGCATGAGGAGAAATGTGATTTTAACTTTTATTGGCTTCCATGTAACTGGGATTTCCCAGGATGTCTCAAGTAGGCAGGCAGTGACTAAGATGTGGGGCAGATTGGCCTTGCTATGTCTATAAATTGCCCTTCTTCCTTTAGAGCAGTTTCTCCCACTAGAGGAGGAAGTTCCTACCCGCAGAATGCCTGGGGCTAATCTAGCTTTTCTTCTAGCCTAACTGCCAGAAATTTATCATATTTACCCAAGTAGTTAGGTCACTGTTGATTTTTTGACAGCTTGATTCCTTGTTTCCTATGGGTATGATTTTCCAGCAACGTCTCCTAAGCATGAGCTTAGCTGTGTAGACCATGGTGAGTCACATGCACCTGTGAGTGCTATAAACTATCACAGAAGCAAAAAACAAAATAATTCTTAACAAAATAAGATGTATGTTGCTTATACACTAAGCCTAGCTTTCAGATTGAATACTCATAAGCCAAGTTTAACTTTTTTACCAAGGCATTTGCTTAAATCATTAAATCAATTTTTGCCTCCAGAATTTTGGTCTGCCTTAATTGGCTGGCTCCGTCCTGTCTTGCTACAGACCTTTCAGTTAATGGTGTACTGGAGATGGGCTGCATAGGGGGCTGAGGGCATTGAGGCGTTGGAGGTGTGCTTTGGATGGAATCTTCTGGAACAGAAACAAGTAAAGAAGGGGTTGCTGAAATAAAAACCAACCAACCAACCAAACAAACAAACAAACTTCTTTAAGTTCAGTCACATGACTGGAGCCTTTCATAAAGACACCCCCATACAAATAGGTTAAAATGAAAAACAAAACAAAACAAAAACCAAAAACAAAGAAAAAACTCTGGGACCATAAAACTTTTAAAAGCAAGTGTGTACTTTTCTGAGGTCTGACCTTCCTTTTCCATCTATCAGATAGTCAATCTATCTCTCACTTTCTCCTACTGTACTCCATGTTCCTGTCATATTAACTTACCACAACAACCTGAAATGAGGCTTTTCTGTTCTCCCTTGTGCCCTTGAGCATGTCTCTTTGCCACCCTGCTCCCTGCCCATAGACCTGATGAACACAGAACCTCTTTTGTCCTCTGACTGTACCCTGTCTCTTCTCCCCAGCCAGAGAGAATACTTCTCCAATTTTGACCATGTGTTTCTTTGTTGCTGTGTTCATCTCTGTATCTACACTGCTCTGGCAATATTCAACACATTTTATAATATGAGTAGATTGGTGAATATCTGTTATACTGTACTCCAAATGTGTGGATTTTTGTAAGTGCATTTGCTTACTTCCTGCTATTTTGGGGGTGTGTTTTGAAGACACATATGAGTGAAACAAAGTTGTGTTGCCTTAGAGCAATATAAAAAAAACACAATTGGGATTCAAATTGTTCCTGTAGAGTTCTGAAGGTAAAAGTTATGACACACATGCTCTGAGTGTAGAGGACAGAAACAGAGGCTGAAGTGTTATCCACACTGAGACATGCTCATCAAAAATAAAGAAAAATCCTTAATGGGAAAGCAATTTTATTCCAACACACACTCATATACCCTCCTTCCAGTCCCCAAATACACATGCTCAGAGGGAAGTGTATACAGTTAAAAGTTCTTTACACTTTTCTGCATTAGGTTGTACTGGAGTATCAGAAGCAGCAATGTGAACCCTCAAAAATGGTCTAAAAGGACATTCTCTTCAAATGTCATACTTGGCATGTCTGTCCCTGAAGTCTTCCCTGCCATGGATCCTGAGGTGAGGGTTGATGGCATATGTCATGTCAAATCCTACAGCTTCACAACTCTCATCACAACTCCTCCGTCTCTTCTGCTCTACAGATTGATAGCAAAGTGAGTTTCTGTGAGTTCTCTGTCCTAAAACGTATGAATAAACAAAATTTCCTGAGGAAAATGGGAATATCAGTAGGCCTGGGCCAGGAATGAAAAGAGGCTCTACAGGCCTTGGTGCCTTGGCTCCACTCCCTCTCGGGGTGACTCTCAGTCATCCTTTCTTTCAGGGAAAATCTCACCCGTTGAGGTGACTTTCAGAGAAACTGAAGTGTCATCTCCATATGTCCAAAGCAATTTTAAAGCTTTCTAAATCATGCAGTTGCCAAAGTACTATTTTACAATAGGAGAAAATAAACCTAAGGAATTTTTAGGCACTTAGCAGTAACTATCATTGGCGATATTGACCGTATTTCTCTCACAATTACTCTGAGGAGATAGCAGGGCAAGTCTGCCGGTGTCTGAAGGTTTTCTTTGGCAGGCATCTGAATCGATGTACATGGATGTTGAGGGGCACACACTATTTTAGTAAGAGACAGAGGACCTGGAGGGAACATGTTCTAGTTGTAGGGCTAAGTCACCTGGCTTCATAACTCAGCTCTATCACTCAAGGCTTGTGACTGGGTGAGATGTTGCAGCAATTAAAGGGCCAACTCCAACATTATGTGGTGGGATAATGGTAATATCTTTCCCAGAGTGGCTTTTTGTGATAGTAAAGATAAAAGCTTGGGTAATAATCATAATGTGATATTTAAAAAGGGCTAATCAAGCAGATTGCATAACAAAGGAGAAGGGACATTCCTGTTTGGTGTGTCGTTCACTGTGCACTTGGGAGTGAGTTTCAAAGGAAAATAAGCAAAAGTCCCTGCTTACAAGGATATTTGCATATTCAATATTCTTGTGTGCGTGTCTCTAGATGCTGGCAAGCATAGGTAGATGTACTTATGTGATGTTGTATGTATGTCTATATGTAAACTGGACAATACATGAAAGCCAGAAATATAAGTGCTAATGGCAGTATAACAAGTAGTAGCTCAGAACAGAGTGCTCCTTCTCCTCCATTAATAGTCATGGAAGTAATTAAGTGTCCAGAGTTATACAGATGGTGAAAGCTGAGAGTGTGTGAAATAAAAGGGCAGCTTAATAAACACTACGGAGATGGCCAAAGCCGGGCACAGAGGTCTAAGATGCCCATTTTAACTAAAGAAGACCTTATGTATATGAGTCTAGATACAGAAACTATGTGTGTCTTCCAATTTCAGAGAACCTTGAACATAGTAATTTTATTACCAAAGTGGATTTCTAGTAAAAACAAGCCTGCAAGATATGTATTGTGTATTCCATGGCAAAGATGGGCATCTGTGCACAAGGTAATAGATCCTAGCAAAAGTAGTATTTCAAACATGTAACATTCTGTGTCAGTAAACATATTTCATCACCAGTTAATCCAGACCTCAGTCATGCCAACTCTAACAGTCCATGTTAATAGCCATTTTGCCATCTCTGTTGGGATGTTTCAGAGTCACATTTGTTTCCACATTAAGACCCATTTTGTACTTGCCAGCAAGATTTTGCTGAAAGGGCCCTGATATAGCTGTCTCATGTGAGGCTATGCCATTGCCTGGCAAATACAGAAGTGGATGCTCATCCACAGTCATCTATTGGATGGAACACAAGGCCCCCAATGGAGGAGCTAGAGAAAGTACCCAAAGAGTTGAAGGGGTCTGCAACCCTATAGGTGGAACAACAATATGAACTAACCAGTACCCCCAGAGCTTGTGTCTCTAGCTGCATATGTAGTAGAAGATGGCCTAGTCAGCCATCATTGGGAAGAGCAGCCCCTTGGTCTTGCAAACTTTTTATGTCCCAGTACAGGAGAATGCCAGGGCCAAGAAGTGGGAGTGGATGGGTAGGGTAGCAGGGTGGGGGGAGGGTATAGGGGACTTTCGGTATAGCAATTGAAATGTAAATGAAGAAAATATCTAATAAAAAATTGAAGAAAAAAAAGAATCCCCCCTCCCCCCCAAAAAAGATCCATTTTCCACATTACAATTAGTGAAATCTTATTCTCCAGACCAAAAGCTTAGATAATTTTAAATTCCAATTTGGGTCTTAGTACCTGTATTCTTTTTCTATGAACTTTTTCTAGACTGTGTAACCCTGAAACAATAGCTTTCCATTGCTATGAAGACCTAGAGCATTCCCACTTGGGTGAATGGTAAGTGGCAATGAAATAAATGCCTTTTTATAATTGGCTCAGAATGCAGGGATGTGTTACAGGTCTGCTCCCTGCTTTTATCCATAGAAACACTTCTGCAGCTATGTGTAACAGTGACCATCCATGGCTCTGTCATCTTGTAGTCCAGTGAAGTGGCCTCACTTAAGATGCTCGGTCTTTGGACTGACAGCAAACCATTGTTGCATTGAAAGACCCTAAGCCTGTTTTAAGCAACTTCCTGCCACCTTCTCTCTTTGTCAGCACAGTAGCTACTGTGAGACTTTAATGTCTGTGTGCCTCAGCACATGTCTGTGGAAATGATGTTTGACCTAAGTTGGAAGGCCAAGAAAAGATGACATGTAGAAATTATCAGTTATAAAAGCCCATTTAAAGGTACAAAGCACACAGAAGCCTGCAAAGAATTTTTATAAAAGAATTTGGGGAGTTTATATTTCAACTGATCCCTAGAGCAAAAAGAATACCCCCTCCTTTTTTTTTATTATAGTGATCATTACATCTGTGTCTTCTCTAGTAATGACTAAAATTGCTTTGTTAAGCAAATTTAGACAGGCCTCTCTTTTTATGGAAGGATTTCTGAATAGTCAGGGTATTTGTTAGCTCAGGAAGGATGATATCATACAAAAGTTGTGCTTCTTGCAGATTCCACGAAGAACTTGCAGGATCCTGTGTGCCTTGTACCTTTAAATGGGCTTTATAACTGATAATTTCTACACATCATCTTTTCTTAGCCTTCTGACTAAGATCAAGTATCATTTCCACATAGATGGAATCCTTGAGTCTCACTTAGGCAATTATTTTTCTGTTCCTGAAAAGGGCTGTTCATCCAGTAGCATTGTACCTCAGAAGCTCTACTATAATATCATAGTCTGTTTTCTTGCTGCTAGGCTTTCTTGCCTGCTTCTCACCACATTCCCATTTCCTCTGTGCAGTGAGTCAGTCTCTTGCAGTTCTCTAACCTCTTTATTTATTTTTGGCAAGAGATGCTGAGAAAAAAAAGAGAGAACTTTGCATTTGTTTCAGAACCTTTAATTAAATTATACCTCTTCTCTTCTATTATCTTCCAAAGTCATCAAGTTATAAACTCATTTGCTGCTCCTACACCAAGAGTCTACCTACCATTCTAATGATGACTCTATTCAAAGCGAAACCAGAGCTGCTTTCCACAGTTCCTTGGCCATTGGCCCACTCCTGTCTACTCAAATAGAAATGTTCCGATCCTTTTCATTCTGTTGTTATCACAGTGAAAAGTGTGAAAGTGTTTGCTTTATTCTGGGCAGAGAATTGCAGAGTGTTACTGCATAGATCCCAGTTCAGCCACTTGCCCTGGAGACCAAGCTATTTACTCAAGGAATCAAATATTTGAAGGCACATTCAGAGGACAGTCTGGAGCGTGAAGAATGAAGACTCCCTCCCAAAGCTGTTCTTTTGAGAAAGAGAGGAAGGAGCATACTGGTTGAACCAAGTGTAGTGCTGTGGCCAAGAGGAGATGCTGCTCCTCAGAGGCTGCAGTCACTCCTGACACCAACCTAAGCTCAGGCCCCTGATGACTGACAGGAGGGAGGGGAGAATAAAAACCAAAGTATAGACAATGGTTTTAGTTAGATTTAAGCCTAGGTATGGATTCTAAGCTCTATGAGCTGTAAAAATCATGCAAAAATTATTTCACGTTATTAAATCTTTTCCCCATCTGGAGAGGGGTAAGGATTAACTAGGCTAAGATAGAGAAATGCTTTGCAAATTGCTGGCTCAGAATAGTTACTAACTAGACACCATCCAGAACCCAGACATAGGAACTGATAGTAATGATACACGTCTCTGGAAAGTAATAGAAATTCAAGATGTCATGAGGAGCTGGCATAACTAATGCAAGTTGTCCTCTTATCTCCACAAAACTTGTCATGGCATGTGTATATCAAATATATGTACACATATATACAAAATTTAAAAAGATTGAACATAACAAATAAAAATTTCATGACTAGCAGAGAACATAAGGTTATTCATGTATGACCCTAGAACTAAAGTAATAACACTTAGGAAGTATAAAGAAGGCAGATGTTTACACCGAAGCAGGGAGGGACTCACACTGTATGGGAGCATGAACACAAAAATAGGTTCTGTGAATAATCTGAACAGGGACAGAACAGTTCATCCAGTGGGCAAATTTAGAGGGATTCTGTTGGGGAATTGGTTCTAATGGTTTTTCTTATCTTGGCTACCAAAAACAGCTGAACTTCCAGATCTGAGAGTCTCTGCTCCCAGCTGGCTTCATTGATAATAAAGAATTGCCATACAGCCAATGGCTAGGCAGAGAGATAGAGACGGGACTTTTAGATTACACGGGCAAGACACTGGGAGCAAAAGGAAAGACAGAGAATCACCATGAGGGAGAAGGACCAGATGAAAGAGCTGCAGGAAAGAAAGCAACAAGCCATATAAGAATCCAGAGAAAATGGTCCTAGTGGCCACTCCCCTGTTTGGATCTGGGTAGCAAAGATGAAATGTGGATTTAGCAAGTTGACCAGGAAAGGTGGAGGGGAGAATGTATGCTAGCCGCAGGGAGGATTAGAAATGCCCAACCATTAAGCTAGTAGTTAAGGCACATCAAAATTAGGGGGCATATTTGTGTCTTTCATTCGCAAATCCAGTGAGCTCTTGGGAGGGTGTGCACTTAAGCCACAGTGGTTTAACTAATTCACACTACAGGCTTCCAGAAGAAAAGGTGCAGTATATGAAATCTTACAGCCTACTAGAGGATTATGGAGTGCCTTTTTGAGAAGTGGCAGAACAAGCATATTTTGAGAGGTAGAAGAATATGCATACTGCAACAATGTATTGTGGAGAAAATACCCATAAGTGATTTTACACCCTTGGTACTTTATAATTTTGTAGACTTTGGCAATGATTTAAAATATTTTTGAAACTTAATATTTTTATTAGTAATACAAAGATAAAGATAGTCCTGATTGTCATTATAGATGTCAAAGTAGCTGTAAATAAATATTAGATCCTTCCTTCAATGTATGCAGAGGAATTTCTGCATCATGAAAATACTTTGCTCTCTGCTGCAGGTGAAGGAAAACAGCTTTCAAACTTCAAGGGCTCAGCTGTAAAGGTGGGGGGGGGGGGCAAAAAAAGATAAAATCCACAGGGAAGAGGATAGACCTTAAAAAAATCATCTTGAGTCAGGAGGTAACCCAACTCAAAAAGAAATTGTGTGTGTGTGTGTGTGTGTGTGTGTGTGTGTTTGTGTGTGTTTTCTCTTATATGTCAGCTTTTAAGTCTTAAATAGGTAGGTATAGCCACAGAGGTTAGGAATAGATTAAGGGATGAGGAGGGAGGAAAGGATCTCCCAAGGAAGAGGAAATAGAATATATAGTTAGGGAGAGACAGGGAGGTAGACTGGAGCAGAAGAGTAAACAGAGAGAGGGAGGGAAAGGGGAGAAAGAAATGGACTACAGGGAGGGACAGCTAACACTAAGCAGCATTTGAGGGATCATAATGGAAACCTACTGCAGTAGGAACTCTCAAAATATATACATATATGAGAGAAATGTAAATAGAATCACCAAATAACAAGAGAATGTAACCCTGACTAGATTTCTTTCCCCACCAAATGAAAACTCCAAACCCCCAAATGAGTTACATATAATTAAGTTATTGACCAAGGGGCAACCTCAAACAACTCAGACTATTGCTACGGCTATTGGTTTCTCCCCAAAAACTGATGGTAAGACCCTATTGCTGAAAACATATCTTGTTGAATGCAGGGAATTTAAGGTGTGGCCTAACTAGAGCCTTCACACCAAGTGAAGTACCACTAGGTCCTGGTCCTGGTAGGTTGTCAAAGACAGAGATGATAGAAGGCAGTAGGGAAACAATGCCTCTGCACATTGCAGGACTGGTGACCATGTGAATTCACAGAGACTGGTTTGGGTATTGTTTTTTAAACCTTGTTTGTCTTTTGCTTATATTATGGTTTTTGACTTTGAGGGGTTATGGGTTTTGTTTCTGCACTTGTGTTTCTAATGATTTCCCTTTGTTTCTTTCCTTTTGTTTGTTTTGTTTTATTCTGGATTGATTGTTTTTATATTTGCCTGTTTTCTAAGGAAAGAGACATGTGGTGGGGGGAGGATCTGAGGGAATCTGACAGGAGATGTCAGAATATATTGTGTGAAAAAAAATTATTTCCATTCACAACGTAAGTGCACATATCCAGAAACTCCAAATTTGAGGTAAGAGAGTTGGCATTAAAAGATCTTGCGTTCTTCCAGCGTACCTGAGTTCATTTCTCAGCATTCACTCACAACTTTCTATACTTTCATCTCCAGGTGATCTAATCCCTGGTGAGTTCATTGGCCACCAGAACATGGTCCATGAGTGAACCTGCTTGAGGGGAGTTTTTGAGAACTTTTGGAATAATTCCAAAGAAACAAGACAAAAGTCTTGTTAATCTCTGTTTCTTCATAACATGGGTTGTTATTAGAATGTGTTATTAGAATATGTTATTAGAATGTGCCCTTCCCAGGTATAATAAATAGGAGTCGGTTTATTTTAGATTACACATTATTATTCAAAGTGATCTTTCCAAGCAGGAGTTGTCCTTGACTGTGTATGGCCTAACCAGTGGTTCTCACCTTCCTAATACTGTGACCCTTTAATACAGTTCCTCATGATGTGGTTACCCTTTGTTACTACTTCATAACTGTACATTTGTTAGTGTTATGAATGCTATTATGTTTTCTGATGATCTTAGGTGACCCTGTGAAAGTGTCATTTGATGATGCCCAACGTGTCATGACACACAGGTTGAGAACAATTGGATGTGACCTTGCCCTTGTGACCTCAAGTGAACTTTGCCCATATGATTTTGCCTAACCCTCAGAATACCCTGAGCATATAAATTGCCTGATGCCCCAAATAAAGATGTATATTCCTCATGACTTTTATCCGCTTCATTTTAGGCTTCATTCTCCCAGGTTCACACTGTCAGCTAGGGCAATACCAATAGGTACCTTCACACCAGTGGCACACACCCACAATTTTCAAGTCCATATGTAGGACACATGTGTGTTTTACAGTTTCCTGAGCTAAGAATTATAGACACACTCCTGAACCATAGTATAGGTTCAAGGAGGTGACTAAAAGAATCATTATAAAGAAAAATGAAAAGGAAAGGACTAGAGAAACGAAGAATATGAGAGGACTGTAGATTTCAATGTGTAAGACATTTGAAGAAAATTGAATTCTGGGTAGTGTTGATTGAAAAGGAGAGGATAGATGAACAGAAATGTACAAGTGTCAATTACATTTGTAAAGGTAGAAGCTTTTTTGTTTGGTTGTAAAGGTGTTTGTTTGTTTGTTTGTTGATTTTTCAAGACAGCTTCTCTGTGCAGCCCTGGTTGTCCAAGAACTTACTCTGTAAGGTGGGCTGGCCTCAGACTCAGAGATCTACCTGGTCCTGCCTGGGATTAAAGGCATGCATTTCTACCACCCAACTAGAAGCTACTAATTTGTGCTGTGGGTTTTGATGGTGAGGTCAGTTGGCTCAGCTAAACTTTGAAAGAGTGGGAAGATGAATGTATTTCAAGTTGGCATGTGGAGGTAGAGTGTAGCCACATGGGAGCAGTACTGTTTAGCAATTAATCTTACAGTGATGGTTTTCAAAATGTGCTCTTCTGGATCTTATTTGCCTCTTCTGTTTTCTTGTTTCTCAATGGCCAATTCACAGCTCCTTACATTTCTTTAAACCCCACAGTTTCCTTCTTACAGTCTCTGCAGATGCCATTGCCTCATGGGCCACAGAGAAGTTAGAAAACATCAGCTAAGAATCCTCTGCCTGTTGCCTGGAAGTATGGACTTGCAGGAGAATGAGCCAATTTCACACAAGAAGTGATGGAGAAGCAGTATCTTAGAGGCACTGGCAAGATCCCATTAAGCCCACACAGTGAATAGAACTTGATACCCTGTGATTTGTAAAAACAGAAGAGGGTTTTCCTATGAAGCAAGATCCATGGAAGCGAGTGCACAGAACAGTGAGAAAGTTAGTTAGGAGCATAGCACTGTAAGAGAACACAGGTCAAGATTATTATGGAGATGTCAGTGGTCTCTAGCACATTTCCTTCTGAGATTAGATAAGAATATCAGAGGAGAAAAAGCACATCTTTTCTGTTAAAGAAGAATAATGTTCTGATAGCTGAATAAGCAAGAAACTAGAGGGGGCTGTTTTAAGCATTCTAACTGCTGACAAAGGCTCACCGATAACTTTTAAAACAGCCAGGCTTTTCAGGAAGAGAGGCTTAAACAAGAAATAACATCCCTCCATTCAGTGACATGAACCAAAGAGATTTAGGAGTAATGGAGTAATAATAATTTAGTAAGACAGTTATGTATATGCATGTGTGTGTGTGTGTGTGTGTGTGTTTCTGTGTGTATGAGAGAGAGAGACAGACAGAGAGAGAGAGAGAGAGAGAGAGAGAGAGAGAGAGAGAGAGAGAGAGATCCTGAAAAGTGCTCCCTAACAGTGATGCATTTTCTAGGTAGGAGTCTTATAGTGTCTATGTCTGTGTTTAGTGATGGCAGAAGCTTGTAGAATTCTGAGGTATTTCTTAAGAAAAAAAGCATGTGCATTTATTGTTGCAGATTTTCTATGGCAATAAATGTAATTTAGGGTCAGCTAGTCCCCATTTGCTCTACACAAAATATTTGTTTTGAATTTTTATAGTCTTCTGTGTGCTACTTTACTGATAAAAAACTAAAATTATTTTGATCAAAATCTTATATAGTCATTTTTCAACATCAGCCATGAATGCAAAAGTACATTGGATCTTAGAAATGATTGTTAAAAGATGAGTTCTAAATTGAGGGTTGTCCAGATCTGCACAGTCCCCGGTGTTTTATGAGGCATCCCTGAAAAGCCATCTACCACATCCCGAGCAGGAGCCTATTATCTGTACTTACACAGCAGTACCACAAACAAACATCTTCAAAAAAAAAAAAAAAAAAGAAAGAAAATCAAAAGCCAAAACAATTCCTTAGCAATAAATCACTCTTCCCCACTCTTTTAAGCAATGCAGAAAGAAATAAAATCAACTGCAAACAAACGTGGATATGAATTGTGCCGACCTTAGCCAATTGGGTCACCTTCTCCAAAGATAGATGCCATTGGCACTCAGTGCTCTTTCTGGTAGCAGGACTCAGTTCTTGTTCTCCTTTGCTTTAGGCCTCTACCTAGCAGGGGCCTCATATTGACTGGAAGATAAGATTTGTTCTGATTCACGCTACCTTCTCAGCCATGGAGAACATTCATGGCTGACTATAAATGACTTGGATGAACACATTGTAGAGTGTGTGTTGGGAGAAAGCAGGAAGAGAATGGCTCCTTACCTTTGGAGAATAGACATTCCTGTGGCTGGCTGTGGCCTCTGGGCCACCTGCTATCAGATCCTGGATTTTGTCATCAAGCTCCATGCTCTCACACCTGGGAAGGAGGACACATATGACAAAAGTGATTGAAAGTTATTCAAGGATGCAGTGAGTTTACGACAGGAAGGTGGTATTTGTTCAAGGTAACTCTTTGCAATCATTCTTTATCACCTGGCTCAACAAAGGCCCTTACTAACAGTCACTGCTACCCTCATTTTAGCTACATTAACTTCAGTTCAGAATGTTGATTTGCTCAGTAAAATCATACCCAGTAAACCTTGTGGGACAGGACCAAACTCATATCTATAGAGTGACCTCTAGTGTGTGTGTGTGCATGTGTGTGTGCAAGAGAGAGAGAGAGAGAGAGAGAGAGAGAGAGAGAGAGAGAGAGAGAGAGAGAGAGAGAGAATGAGAGAATAATAGAGAATAAGAGGGAAAATGAAAGAGTGGGTCTCTAAGACTGTGGATGCATGCGTGCTACAACAGGCATATGGAGGTTGGAGGTGTTGGCCTTTTGCTCCACCTTGTCTAAGAAGGCTTTGTTGTTCGCTATTGTGTTCCAGGTTAGCTGGGCCACGAGTTTCTGGGACTCTCCTTTCCATGTCCCCCTCCTATCTTGCTGAAGAAGTTACAGGGGTGTGCTACTGTGAGTGGCTTGTGTGTGGGTCCAAACTTAGGTTTTTATGTTTTCTGTGGCAAGTGCATGACCTGCTGAATCATCTCCTCAGCTATAAAAACACAGTTGAGAAGAGGAATAGTAAAAAGTAATACATGCAAGAAAATACAGTAATATATGAATGAAGCCAACCTAGGCAAAGTGAATATGATAGATGATAATGCACACTTAATTGGCATCTCAGGAGCCAAAGAGAGGATATGTCAGGGACACTGTACACAAAGAATGTGAAATTCTAGAAATATTCATTCCGTTCTTTAGCCCCTCTTAACTACTTTTGCTACCTGTATCCCTCCAGTTAAAGCAGACAACAAACCCTTAAGCAATTACTTGCCATCAGCAGAAAATGCCACTTTCGAGCTGAGGAGCATAATGAAGCAAGCTCCAGTAGGGAGAATCTCATCTTGCTTCATTCTGCCGAGCACCACCGAAAGCTGTGCTCTGTCTGGTGAACAGTTGCTGATGGCACTGACAGTGTAGCATCCCTTCCAGTAAGTGCAAGACCAGGATTCTTGTTAGTTTGTCTATGAGTCTACCCCTCCATAGCTGATACTGCTCCAGCCTACATCAGTATTTCCCATTATGCTGTGTTGAAATAAATAATAATGCTTCTCATTAAAACACAACTCAAGAAAATTATCCCATTAACTCTCAGTAACTGTTATTTACACACACACACACACACACACACACACACACACACACACACACACACACACACACGAGAGACAGAGAGAGAGAGAGAGACAGACACAGAGAGAAAGAGAGAGAGAGAGAGAGAGATTTTGAGCCCCACAGGCTAAGAAGTTCTAAATTGTCTCCAAATAAAAAGAGAATGGAGTTGGAAGGCCTAACAGTGAGTCCATATGGCAGTGGCTGCCTGGATTGTCTGCCCAACCTGGTACCTTCCTTATAGCAGCTGCCAAGAAAAATCAGTAACATCTAGACTTATGATAACACTTGACTTTGCTCACAATTATAAGACTCAAAGTAAACAACCTACCTTGGCGCTCTATATCTGGAATTAACCATCTGTATTTTTCAAACCAATAAATCTAGTTTTATTTGTTTTCTGTTATTTGTAGTAAAAAAATTCATAAATAATGCAACTTGACCTTTATATTCCCTTTAATATTCCTCGCAGGCTGTGAAATGTCTGTACCTTATCCTGTCAAATACACCCCCACACTATTTTGCTGCAAAACAGAATCTTTAGAAACAGTATCCTACTGCCAAACTGAAATCTATAGAGTACCTTTACACCTTTCCTGGCCAAAAGGATTGAGTTAGTACTGTGCAGAATCTGAACCTACCTTCAAGGCTCCCACGCGCCTCTAAAAGGACTCTTAAGACTCCTTCAGTAACTATGTTGGCTTTTTGTCACTAACAGATAGTTCAAAGGAACAATTACAAGAAGAAAGATAATGTCCTTTAGTGTCTCAGAGGTTTCTGTCCAAGGCCAGCTGGATCAATTGCTTTGGGCCAGGGTGGAGCAGGCTAGCAGAACAGTAACAAAGAAGGCTCAGGCAGCCCAAAACTTCAGCTTTGTGGGTACTTGTCCTTTTTCTTATCTAGTCTTTTGGAGCAGGAGCGAGGGCAGATTTTTCCCTTGCAGGCACGCTCAAGGCTGTACTTTGCTAGTCTCTCTGTGGCAGCACGGTTAACCAGAACAGAAACTGACCTTCAACCTTTCCATTCAGAACTGGAGTGTACTGAAGACAGGTCCCTCCAGGGAACGTTCTCTCTGGTACTATGATCCAGTCTTGCCTGCCAAGAGGCCACACTGTTTTCTGGTATTGTCACCTTTGGCGAACTACACATTTGTGTGCATTTGAGATCACAGGCATGAGGGTCCCTTGAGAAGACCCACTCTGAGGTCCAGGTCCTGAAATGTTCTGATACCTTGCTGACTTCCTAACTTTGTCTTTGATTCTCCCTTCCCTGTTCGTTCCCATGATGGCTTCTTTGTGGTTTATGAAACACAGTTCGCTCGCTCTCTGGGGCCCTGCAGCTGCCATTGGTTTTGTGGCTCTCACTTACCCAGTTCCTTTACATCTTAGCTTAAATGTCATCTCATTAAGGTTGCTTCTGTTTTCCTGCCGCCTGAGCCAGCGTTCTATGTTCTTGCTACTGCAGTCCTCAGTTCTGTTTCATTTTCTTCCCAGACTTCTGATTATCTTGACATCTTTTCAAAGTTCACTTCCCTCTATATGTTCCATGAAAATGTTCATTCGCTTTTATTTGCGGTTCTGTCCCTTGGCAGATATAAGCCCTCCATAAATATTGATTATTGAATAGAGTGATCCCCTGGTAATGATTAATTCAAAATACCTATTAACCCAATTGTAAACATTAAGTTGTCTAAAAATATATATAAATAACCTCACACTTAGGGTCAAAAGAGGCAGAGCGTAGTTTATCAAGCGAGAGGGTCCTAATAATAGCGTCAGAAATGGGCATTTGAGCATTCATTACTCTCGGAGCAGCCCTGTCTTTACCACTCGGGTTACGTGTTCACTACTGCAAAGCACTGATGTCACAGAGGAAAACCAGGTGCAGTGAGGATTCTCACCGCTTCACTTGATAGCTGGATGCACATGAAGTCCGGCAGCTCCCTTCTCTCTGCATTTGCACAGGAGGGTAAAGGGTCTGCCCCATAGTTAGAAGTTGGAAGTATATCTGCCAGACTCACAGGCAAGAGGCATCCTCACTGAGAGGTGGGTTCCTGACCATTCTGGAGAGGGAGGTTCTCTTAACTGCCTTCAATCACTCTAGGAAAAAGAGAAGCGGCAGCGAAGGAGAGCACAGGTGAGTGACAGGAAGCAGGTAGTTTGGTCACCTCTATGGAGAGCGGGATGGGCATGCACAGCCAGTGCTTAGCTGGCTGCTGAATGGAAGAGGAAAGGGCATCGATCTGGGTATCACATCTCGGACGGGACTTGAACTAATGTGCTATTCTCATTGGAACACTTGCTGCCAGTGTCTCTGCCACTACGGGTATGACTGAGAAAATTCATTTGAAGACGGTGGAAACATTTAGTAGAAGTTCAATAGATAAATACTCTTCAGAGGTCAAGCACAGTGGGCCCAGTGTAAGTTCCTCTGGGCACCCTGTTGGCTTGGTTCATAAACTAGGCAAACAATGTGATGCTTTATTTCCATTAGGCTCAGTGATAACACACCCAAGGCTGCTTTGGCTGGATGCTCCCAAATGGTGCCTTTATTACTATTGCTTTATTCTAAAGTCACCAAGGGTTGTCACAAATGTGTTTGGAAACTAGAACTCAGAAATGTAGTATATTGCTGAAAAGAAAAGGAAAAATAATTTTAAAAGCACAAAAATGCAATTTAGTCTAAGAGATAATAAAATGTTTAGTAATGCCGTTAGATAGAAGGCAACCTATTTAGGTGTTATAAGAATATGAACACATTTTTTTTAGAATATCGTCTAATAAATGGAAAAACTAAGTAGGTGGAAATATTTTGCACTTTGCTTTTAATTTGTATACTTTCTTATGTTTTGTGAATTTCAGTGTTCCCTAAAAATAAGAGAAATGCAGGCTTGCTTCTTTTCTACAGAGTCACAATTCTGACAACTGAGGACACAAAAAAAATCATTACACTTGGTCGGCTTCTGTTTTCTTTTTAGATCACTAATTACTGCATACACATTGTTATGTTCTTATTATAAAACAATGAACTGAGGCCTGCAACAGAGGGCAAAACAAAACAACAACAATAAGAAAATAAACCAGAGAGGCTGGGAAAACAGCTCTGTCTTTTCTTTCTTCACAAGCCCTCAGATCTAAGTGTGATGCCCAAGAAACTGCAAAAATACATCACACCAAACCCCTAGAAACAATCTCAGCAGTAGGGAGACAAGCTCATGGAGAGTCCCGGGGCTCTTTGTCCAGTCATCTAGGTCTTGCTGAGCCCCAGACTGTCTCAGATCATGTCTTAGAAACAGGTGGATCATGGTGCCTGAAGAATGAACACCAGGTTGTCATCTTGGTTCCACATACATGTTCATGCACTACTACCCCTCCCTCCAGCCACTTTAAAGCAAAATTTCATGACATAATTATAAAGGGATTAGAAGGAACAGCGGGGACAGCGTGTGAGGCCAATTTGACAATAAACTTTCGAAACTTAGCTTCCCCCAGCTTCTATGAGATTGTGACTAGTTTCTCCACTGACAACTCTCCTCCCGGAAGCCCAGTAGACCAGCAGAGCAGACAGAGAGAGGAATGAGTAACTGGCAGGAATATTTGGAGTTCTTGTGCTTTCAGAATTCGCTCAAATATTTCCAACAGAAACATCTTTTAAAATATTCAAAACATTCATCCCCTCAAACAACTCTCTTGAATGCTATTGTTTACAAAGCTTTCCTAAAGTCATTTAATTATTTATATTTTATTATCTGATCAGAGCCAAGCTATTGCTGACCTGTAGAATCATTTCTGGTAGAAAAAAAATCCTCAAACATTATGGATTATTGCCTTAAAGGGGAGTTTTATGTCTAATCTGCTGCTTCTATTTTAGCAGTTCGCCTCAATTGCCTAGTTCTTCAAGTGCTCTGTGACTGAATTACCTTATATTTTCATATACATTGTTTATTCATGAGCTGAATAAAACCCTGAAAAAAGGTCATTTTAGCCTGTATGTGATCCATGCTCTCAGTTTCTTGCACATTGTATGTTAATGTCTCTGGGCACCTGAACCTTTCTAGCTAGCATCGGTGGTATGTGGCGAGCATACAACTTAAAAAAGAAAACTTTCTTTTATGGATTCATGATATAGCTATTTAATTAGCACCAGAATGTGGGTAAATTCCTGGGAAAAATAATTACACTCAACAGATAAAACAGAAAACCATACTTCTGGGAGTAATCACATGACCTATCACTTCATCTCCTATGTGATAGAGAAGCCACACTTAGTGGGGCAAAGGACAGACAGCCAAGCCAGGACAAGGATTCAGAGCTAGTGTTTTCCCTCCTTCAGAGTCCACATGTCCTGCCCACTCACTGATAGAATCACAAGTTGAGCTTTTATCTTGTGTTTCAAGCCTTGTTTTCAAAGAAGAGATTCTGGAGAACAAAGATTCAAGTACGAGACAAGAAAAAATTGGTAGTCGTTTCTTTTTTGAATGGAGATGCTTCCAGTTGTTCAAAGACCAGGGTTGGTGCCTAGACAGAGAACTGTAAACCAAAAGATACCAATCAAGGCTCAGAGTTCTACATGTTACTTTTCACTAGTATGTGCTATGTTCCCGTTTCCTCTGAAATAAAACATTGCATTACAAGGAAGCTCATCAAAACTTAAGAAGGAAACAAAATAATGACTTCAAGAAGTCCCTGAAGCTGACCAGATTCACCGGGATCCTCACTCTCTGAGGTTACATTAACAGTAAGGAATGTGAAGACTCTCTCAGACCAGTGAACTGCCAAGAAAGAGCGTCAGACCAACGAACCTACCTGGGACAGACACTCTCTCACACCCTGAACTGCCTATCTAGGATGAGTAGACTTTCATTTATGCCTTCCCAAGAATAGTGTCACAAAGAAGTATGGTTGATATTTTCAGATGCTTCTAGCTTTGGGGGAAGAAACTAATTAGTCAACAAAGAAATTGTGTGGGGTGTTTACGTTAGTAAGTCTTGGTGTTTTAGTTACCATACTACTGAAAACATTAAGCACTGTGGCTTGAGAACCAGGAGACGAAAAAGCATTTACTCATAGTCTTTAAAGGCTTTAAAAACTTGCATTTATTTATTTATTCATTTATTTATTTATTTATTTGCCTATTTATTTATTTATTATTTTTATTAATTTATGTGGGTCAGTTCTTTCTTTTCACTGTGTGAGTCACAGGATGCTCTCCTGTTGGCAAGCACCTTTACTGGCTGAGTCTTCCAAGGACCCTCAGAGAACTTGTAAAGTAGTATTGTTTTTGGACAAGAAGAAACCTTTCAAAAGTTTTATATAAGGTAATGTGTTGTTAATAATGTAAATAACTCTCTAAAAGTGTATTTCATTTCTGACATGTATGTCCAGGTGACCAAGATGTAGACCCTGTCATTGTTCTCCTGTGTTCTTGGAGGGATCCTGGCTCCTTTGCTGTATTTTGAGATTATCCAGGTCACTCTTCTGATGACACGTGCACGGGTCAAACTTCTTGTGGCTATGTCTAGAAGAAGCACAGAGAAGCCAGACTGGAGCAGACACACACTGCGACTGCCTGAGCTGTCTGGTCTTTCGTCTCCACTTGGCTCATTTGAGTAGGAAATGCAGCACTTATGTAATGCTGTCCCTAGAGGGCGCTCTGCATCTAGTTCACTAGAAAAGCACTTTCCTTTTCCTTGAGATTTTCACCTTGAATTTTAACTTCAGAGACTATGTTGTAGTTTGGAGGGAGGACAGATGGAAGGGCAGAATGTGTGTGTTACTTGTGAATAAAAATTACAGACCATTTCTTTTGTTTAATATATTTTACTGAAAGTATTAACAAATTTTTTTTTTTGGTTTAAAATATAGAATACATCATGAATAAGCATTTCTTTGTGCAGAAACCAGGTTATTCTTTCAGTTACCACAATTTTAGTAGTTGGACAACCAAAGAAAGCATTCATTTTTTTAAATTAACTATCTTTGTAGTTGTGATTCTTGTTGGATATTCGGTATAGCAGAATTACAAATCAGCTATCTTCCAATTTGTACTATAGAAGACTTAGACAACTTGTGATCAACTATAGAATTACTCACATATAGCGATAGCTTGATTGAACATGTTCTGTAACTTTTCCCACCTCTGACACTGGGCCTTGCCCTTAGTAGCTTAACAAAAGGATATAGGACATGTTTTCTGAGATTAAAGGACTGTGCACATGGAGTCTAATTTACTTTTATTCTTCTCTTTGTCACGTTCCTAAGGAAATGAAATTTATGAACTTGGGATTTCGTTTTCTTCCAGAAGACAGGGAATCATTCTTCAAGAACTGATTAAATATTTTCAACATCAAAGTAAACAAAAATAAAACTATAGTTTATGACTTAAGATGTAACTTAGTGGTGGAGAGCCTGCTTATCTTGTGCACCATGTCAGGGTTTCATCCATAGCACAAACAAATAGTATGTAATCAACAAATAAACTATTCGTCTCCATGCCAATAACAATTTTTTGATGGAGAATGGGGCGTTTATATAATTTCATTGTATCATGATCAAAAATTACTTGGTATTAAAGGAATGTAGGATGGAGAGAGGATAGATGGATGGGCAGAATGTGTGGGTTACCTTTGAATAAAAATTACAGCCCATTTCTTTTGTTTAATATATTTTATTAAAAGTTTTAATAAAATATTTTTTTGGTTTAAAATATAGAATTCTGTCAAAAATAGGGTAGACAGTATCTGTGGAAGATATCACGCACACGTGTGCATGCACACGTGTACACACTCACACAGGCAGGCTCTGAGTTCTCATACACTCTCAGGGTGGTACACAGTCCATGGCTGGCAGCTATCTTTACTAAGCTTAAAGGGTGGTATAACATGCTGACTTCTCTGGCATTTTGGTTAAGCTATATCATGTAAAGCAATTATGGCAGCACCCTTAAAATATTCCCAAGGTCTCTGCTTATCACTGTATCTCCTTTTTTTTAGAGTAAGGAACCTATAGCAAGCCTCCAAGATGGGTTGCTTTATTTGGTTTTGTCTACATTGAGAGGCAATAATAGGTCTCCAAAGAATGTCCTATGCCTTACCTACTGCCAGGACCTGGCCTAAACTGCAAACATTGCCTTGCCAAAGTTCCCCAAGTTCTTCTACAAGAAAATCTCTTAGATCTTCTGGGTCTTATGACTGAAGACCTAAGGATGCTCTGTGTGGTAGGCAAAGACTAACAACCTGTACCCCCATCAAAGCCATCAATATCAAAAGGGGGGAGCCCAGGCTGCCTGTCCATGTAACAGAGAAGTTTCTGTCATCCTTAATTGGTTTGGAGGCTGTTTGCTCTATACTTCCTACTCAAATATATCCTTCTCAGATCTCTGAGATGGCATTGGTGGAGGGCCCTAGCTTTATCAGACAGTAGTGTTGGGGAGCAATAGTGATATAAACTGCACGGTATTGGTATAGAGACAGACAGCTAGATCAATGGAACATAACTTAAGACTCAGAAATAAACCCACATACTTATGGTCACTTGATCTTTGACAAAGAAGCCAAAACCATACAGTGGAACAAAGAAATCATCTTTAACAAATGGTGCCGGTATACTGGCAGTCTTCATGTAGAAGAATGCAAATTGATCCATTTTATCTCCTGGTATAAAGCTCAAGTTCAAGTGGATCAAGGACCTCCACATAAAACCAGATTCACTGAACCTAATAAAAGAGAAATAGCTTTGAACACATTGGCACAGAGGAAATTTTCCTGAATAGGAACACCAATGGCTCAAGCTCAAAGATCAACAATTGACAAATGGGACCTCATGAAACTGAAAAGCTTCAATAAAGCAAAGATTACTGTCAATAGGACAAAACAGCAGCCTACAGATTGGGAAAAGATCTTTACCAACCCTACATGTGATAGAAGGCTAATATCCAAAATACACAAAAAATGTTAAGAAGTTAGACTTCATAAATCTAAATAACCCAATTAAAAAATGAGGTAGAGAGCTAAACAAAGAATTCTCAACTGAGGAATCTTGAATGGCTGAGAAATATTCAAATATTCAACATCCTTAGTCATCAGGGAAATACAAATCAAAATGACCCTGAGATTCCACCTTACACTAACCAGATTGGCTAAGATCAGAAGCTGATCTTCATCCTCAAGGAGCCCCCTGTAACCTTTCCCCAAAGGTCAACTAGTTTCTGATCAACAGCCCGTATCAGCTCAGATCCCCACCCTCATGACTGTCATATAACGACTGCTTGCTTCTGCCCAACCCTTCAGAAAGGGCCTTGCTAGTTTGATTCCCCAATCAACCCTTTTTACAGATTGCTACAGTTCAGTAGATTCTCTGCACCATCACTTACAGAGGCCAGTGTTGAAATTAGTGCAGACAAAAGATTTATTAGCCTGTTTTATTTTTCATGAAAAAGCAAATAAATAAAGGATCATCGTCAAGCCATGTTGTACTGACCAGCAGCAAACTGTCCAGAAAATGAAGGGAAATATTCCCACCGTAATAGTTAGACTCCAAACTGTGACAGTCAACATAAACAAGATGGGAAATGAGAGGTTTTCACCTCCCTGTGGATTTTTCCAATGAATCTTCTCTTAGAAGATTGAAATAGAAACTTTCAGTAGAAATTGAAATTCTTTCAAAGGATTTCCCTTGAAATATAGGTCAGGAGCCATATTCGTGGACAAAAGAGAAAATGAATAACAACTTGTTTTAACTCAACAAACTTTGCGAAAATCCTCTTTGATTATGGACCATTAACCATTTGATTTAATTGCCCGTATCTTTATTATTTTAATGAATTCTAGAAAAAATGCATAAATTATGTTTAATTATACATTCTATTAAAATATAAGCATGATGCCTCTCCACACCAGAAAGCATCACTTAGCTACTCAGAGACTAAGCGATACTTAGTCACTGTCACCATTATGTACAAGCTGCCACACCAATTATTTTCTACTCATTCCTTCCTAAAGAAAATGCCAAAACAAAATTCTCTTTATGTCATGAAATATTAAGATATTATTTACATAGCAACTTGCACACAAAAAATCAACAGAGAAAAAAACGTTTGGTGCAAAATTGACTGCTTTTCTTCATTAATTTTAATAGGCTTGACATAAAGGCCAGTCTTGAAGTTTGAAAAAATATAACCACACAAATTCTGAAAGAAAAGCTTCTAAGGTCTAAGAATTTAAAATATCTGGCAGGATAGAGGAGCTTCATGTGTAACTGGCATTTCAAAAATAATCTACTTTGGCCAGATAATCTACTGTGCAACAGAAATGGGCAAGGAACAGAGCTTTGGGGGACAGCTGCCTAGCAAGTGCAAGGCCTTTAGTTTCACTCCAGTATTGTAAAAATCAAACAAAAGGCAAAGGGGGACCTGAGTGCCCTCTGGACACAAGACCCCTCTCCAGGAGATCCGGCCACCTGCCCAAGACAAGGTCTGAGTCAGAGCATCCCACCTAGGAACTAACGGTGTATTTCTACCTGTAGAAAGAAGATACAAATTCCTATTTACCTTTATAGATCTTTGCATCTTTGAATAATAATGCGATAAATATTGTGATTTTAAATGTGTGCTTGTAGATGGCTGATGACAGTTAACAGATTACCTAAAAGGAGGAATTTTTAAAAAGCTGTGTATGGGTGTGGTCTGTGCTCTTCTTCCATTAGGTGGGTCCCAAAATGGGAGGAACTTAAGTAGTCAGGCCTGGTTTTTACATGCTAAGCTATCTCTCTAGACCTGCTTTTTATGTTTTTATTTTTCCTTCAAAAATTGGGAATTGGGATAATGCCTTATATTTTCCTTTTCTGATTAATGCATCATCAGACCCTGGCAAAATTCTTCTCTCTAAAAATGTCCCTAGTTTATCCACATTCCCATGAAAAGCACTCTAGAAAATGAACTCCGGATTAGATTAAAAGTTTAGTGCAAGGCATTTTAGGAATGAACACAAATAGATTTAACTAATATGAGTATTACCTAAAAAGACATTAGTATAATGACATTAGTATAATGGCAAATGAAAATCAATTTGAAAGCAGGGAGCTATTGCTAGTGTGATATAGAAACCACTCTCCCTCCCTTCCCCTTTCTATCTTTCTGTCTGTCCCTTCCTCCCTCTTCTCTCTTTCTGTTACACACATGCACACACACACATAGACACACACACACACACACACACACACATCCCACAATAAAGAGAAAGAAAGAAGGGAGGGTGAGAATGAGGGAAGGAAGGAAGGAAGGAAGGAAGGAAGGAAGGAAGGAAGGAAGGAAGGAAGGAAGGAAGGTGAGCCTGGCATATTGGCACACGCTATAACCCTAGCACTAGGAAGGCAGACAGGAATCTGAGGGCAACTTGTCACAGAAAAAAAAGGTAAAATAAGTCAGTATGGGGGCTTGTAAGAAAAGAATCTTGCTACTCTTATGGCTTGGAAATACCCCCTAGACTAGCCCAGACCTATCCCTGGCTGGCTCAGTGGATACACAGGAGAAGCCAACAGCCCAGAGGCCCTGGGTGCAAGCATAGCTCAAGAGGAGGAAGAGGAAGTGGCAACTGGCAAACACCAGTTACAGATTTTATCACTGAACTGATTCTTATCTCCTTAAATTCCCCTACCGTCAACTGGAACTGATTTTGGTGTCAAGCTGCAATAGCCAGAGAAAAATGCTCTAAGGAAGAGAAAGATGGTCACATACACCTAGAATCACAATGTGCCAGGGAGAGCATCCCTGCAGTACCCCAAAGGAAAAGTTGAGATTCAGGAAGCTCTCTGTAAGATAATACCAGAGCAAGGGATGTAGCTCATCTGCCTTGAAGATTGCTAATACCTAACTCACACATGGCTTGAAGGGTGGTGGCAGAGACTTTCTTCTTCTTCTTCTTCTTCTTCTTCTTCTTCTTCTTCTTCTTCTTCTTCTTCTTCTTCTTCTTCTTCTTCTTCTTCTTCTTTCTTCTTCTTCTTCTTCTTCTTCTTCTTCTTCTTCTTCTTCTTCTTCTTCTTCTTCTTCTTCTTCTTCTTCTTCTTCTTCTTCTTGTTTGTCAAGCCCAGAATTTTTGAATGGCGCTCCTGCCAGGAGAAAAGGGTGCTCATGCAGGCAAGTGGTGTGAGTGGACTATGTGTGTGTACTTTAATAAACATAGTCAAAGTTGGGGTCCCATTTAGCATTTATTCTGTTTGTGTGTTAGGAAGACGTGGCTGCTTTTGACGTTCCCTGCCCTCGAAAGGACAGAGATAATCCTCATGAACTTCCTCTGCCTTTCTTACCACTGAAGCCAGTGACACCAACCACACCAGAGGATGCTGAACAACAGCTTTACCAAACGTGGAAGATGTTTTGCAAAGAAGTCACTACATGAATCACAAAATCTCTTTTGCATAATCTTGAACTAAGGAGAATATTAACAAACTAAGGCTTCTCAAAAACTTTATAGGAGGGCCCTTCATACCCGATTTAGACCCAGTTTCTCAAAACTGTACCTACTTAGATCTCTCCAGGCTGCCGGGGTTTTCCACACTTCTGAGCAGTTTTTCATCTTTACAGAGAGCTGTGGCAGTTAGCAGCTGTTGAATCTCCAGAGTCTGTGTATGTACCCTGAACATGTGCCCAGGCCAGCAGGTTCCCTCTGAGCATTCAGTAACCACCCACAGCCTCCTGATTAGAATATGTCCTTTTGCTTTGTTGAAACAATCCAGTTCAAAGAGCCGTGGATGACTGCTGGTTGTGGTATGAAGATCAGGGAATCATCTGCCAGCCATTACGTTAGCCATCCAGTTTTCCACAGAACTTTGTTTATTTGCTGTAACATCCTTGGAGAGCATACTGTTTCCTTCCTCCCAGCAGATTTCTGATTCCCTGGCCTCATTGGTTATTTCAACTCAGGCCCTGTTATAAGAGCAGACTGGAAGGTAACTACGCCTGGATGATAGGCTCACAAAGGGAAACTGACTCTTTGATCTGTTAGGTTAGAGTAGAAGTAAAGGTCACTTTGTGATAACAGACTTGACTACAAGTAAAAGTGGAACTTGGTGTTGGGGAAGAGTGGAGGAGTTGAAGGTCAAGAGGAAACTTGGTGGCGTTAGTCACTATGGCTGACTTGTGAATGGACTCTAATGATGAGGGTGGATGAGTAGGGGTCTGGAAGGGAAGTCCAGAAATCCCTGTTAGTCAAATGTTCCACCAGGGAGCAACTTTGGTGACCATACTGAAGCTGATGTTGGAGAGATGCCACATAAACCTTGAGGTTGCTCCGTGGAGGTGGCTCCCTGCAGCTGTGGGTTACGTATTGGAATGCCCCATCAGTACGCAGCGTCTATGTCTCATGTGTTTGTATGCCGTTTCTAAGTAGTATTCTATATGTTTCAGCAGAAAAAAGCAATCCTAAATTCTAAAGGAAAGTAGCATTTTTAAAATGGAACGATCACTCTTTTTCACCATTAGCTCAGGCATTTGCATGCCTGTCTGTATGTATGTTTCATGGAGAGCATGTGTCAACATGGAGAATGCTCTAGAAGCAACTGAAGACCTGTTCTCTAGGTATATGTCTGCCACCAGTCAGCTGTGTTTTGGGAAGATTTTCAGCTCATCAGTCCATGTTATATTAATACAAATCCTCATTTACTCAACATTCACATTGCACGAACCCACTGCATGCATGTATTGTTTTGGTTATATGTAAATTAAAGGAACTACCTCATATCAACTCCAGTGATGAAATCATGTTCTTGATCTTAAATGCCACATTTAATTAATGCTGAATAAAATGCTAGGCTCGCTTATTTACTTATTGTATCATGCACTTCTATATGGAAGCTTGTTTATATTTACTTTATATAAAATTTTCAAATGTTCCCAGTTCATGACCTCAGACATTCTAGAGTCTGTCACTGAGCTGAATTTATTCCTACATGCTAGTTTTTTAATTACTGGGTAGTTTTACATTGTATAAACACATATATTTTAACAAACAAACATTAGAAAACACACTCAAAAACCCCCCATGTTACCTTCAGTTCCACTGGGATGTGATGATTTAGTATGATGAGCAATTGGCAGATTGGTCTTTATGTTCATACAAATAAATGTTTTCATGGATATGTGTCCATATACATATTTCCAGAATATGAGATAAATATTCATTTTTCTTTTTTCTTTTCTTTTCTTCCTTCCTTTCTTTCTTTCTTCATTTCTTTTTTTTCTTCTTTTTTTGTTTTCTTTTCAATTTTTGGCTTCAAACTCTTGATTATTCTGTTTTAGTCTTCAGAATACAAGCCTTACATGATACCTGTCCTTTCAGGGGTATTTTATCATAGAAATATCACTTGTGTATTAGTTCTCACGTTGTTATGTACAAATTTATTTAAAATTGTTGAAATATTAAATATAGACACAACCCAAGATATCTTGGAGAAAACTACTTAGGAAGCAGAGTTTTACAATGCTGTGTTCATGTATGTTCCTTCTTAACCCTTATAAAATAAACTACACATCTAAGCATTCACTGAAAAGCACAAGGAGCTGAAGTCACAAAAAATGTACACTCACAGCACTGTTTGTGAAACAGGTGTATTTGAGCTGCCTTTTTGTTTATTTGTTTGTTTGTTTGTATTTGTTGCTGACTGAAGGATGAAGATGAAGATGAAGGGATCTGGGATGCTCAGAGAATTATTCAGACATATACAGAATGTTCAGAGCTCAGCAAAGCCCTAAGAGGGTAAAAAGCAGATTAATGATGTGTTTTAGCTCACAAAGAGCTCACTAAACTTTGCAAAGAAATTCTTGAATCAAAGGGAGAAGTAACAAGTCCTTTTTAAGTGGGTTCTGTTCAAGCTTCTTAGATATCATTCTGTATCATGAAATGAAGTACAATAGCTAAACTTAATGGAAGAAATGACTGTGAGATGCTCAACCACACAAAATGTATTATGCATATATAAAAATTTAAAATCATGCCATGTAAGACCGGTGACCCGAATTTGATCCATAGAGTCTACATAAAGGTTAATGAGAGAACAGACTCTACAAAATTATCCTGACCTTCACATACACCTGTGGCATATGTGTCTATAGATAATTTAATTTAAATTTTAATTTAAATCGTTTAAAACCTTATAGCTTCATCATTTTGGTGAACCTTAAGTGACTGTTCTAACACTAAGTTAATATATTGGGAATAAAAGCAAAAGTAAACCAAGGAGAGGACAATTTAGACAAAGAGACCAAAACTTAACATGGTAAAAGGTTTGATTTGTCTTTGTCTCTAGCCCAGCACAAAGCACACTACAGAAGTGATATTTGTCAAGCTATGGAAATGTCCTTTATTGCTTGTAACTAGGCCCTCTGCAACACATCTATATTTATGGTAATGGGATGACCTCTGGTGCCTACTCAAAGCTTCAGGATGGGGTTTGGTCACCAGTAAGATTACACCCACTCATAGAGAACAGGATGTCTTCCTAACCCACATCTCCCAGAGAAAAGAGCCCAGCAGGTCCTACCTGCTGATGACACATGAATAAGAATAAGGCAGTTCAGGGAGGGCAGTAAAGCCTTCCATGTGCCAGGGCCACAGACACCTGTGTCCTTCTGGTCTCTATCTTTTATAATAAATGTGAAAACATAAGCGTTTTCCTGCATTATGTAAATTATTCTAGGAAATTATCAAATCTGAGGAAGCCCCACCTGGCAGCTGATGATGAACTGAGTTGTTGGGTGCCTTGTTAGCATTAGAGAATCACTATGAAACCAAAACCTCCACTTAACAGAAAAAGAGAGAGAGAGAGGGAGATGAGACACTGTAAATGGCTTCCATGAATTCAGCAAATAGCATTATCCAGAGGAGGAATGATTATCCCAGAGGAAGTGGTGGTGGTGGGTTGCTATTAGTGAATTCTGAACACCCAGAAGATGAAAGATGGGAGCTATCACAGAGGGTCCCTCAGAGGCCCCGTGATGCTATGACCACCTACCCAGAAAATACCTATGAAATTTCCCAAGGGCTAAGAACTCAAGTGGTTTTTAACAATATATTCTTGTCATAAAAAGCAAGTTAGTGCCATCCTTTCTGGTAATATATCCAGTGTTTTCTACTATTTCATTACCGGCTTCTAAAAGAAAATGGTTGAAATGCAAAATATTTTTCGGTGAGCTATGTTGTACATAGTAAACTAGGCTAATTGTCTTAAGGACACCTGCAAGACAACTGAATACTTACTACAGATCAGGGCCTGTGCATGTATTGCTTCTTTAGTACTAACAACTTTTATTAGGTCTATCAGGAAAACGGGGGGAAAAATGAAGATTTTTTTAAAAAGAGAGATTAAGTGACTTTCCTAAAAAGTATGATTTGAACTCAACAGTATGATTCAATAAACCACACCCTTAACCACAATACTGGTTCTAGGTAGTGTCACTGAAGTAGCCAGTGTTCATCACTTGTACATAAATAAGAACCCTAGTCTCAGCTTTGCTGAGATTTTACCATTTCTAGTAAATCACACGATTAGTAAATGAGAGGAACATTGTCATTACTTGAAGTTTGAATACAAAGTTGTATTCTACAGCCTTTTTCTTTGAATGCATCTACTCTGGGCTTGGAGATTGCTGCTCTCTCACCAGTGACGATGTAGCACAGAGCTATCCATCAAGTGTTCTTATAAGGATGTGCATCCCACAAAGGACCCTGCCTCCAAATACTGACAAAAGAGGTTAGGGCAGCATTTCTCAAGCTTTAGAAATAGAATATGTTTATTTATTGCATACACAATAATTGAGTACTTGTGAGATGGATATGCTCATTTATGTAAAAGGTTGTCCTTTTTTATTTTATTGAAAAAATATTTTTTTCATACAATATATTCTGATGATGGTTTACTCCCCTCGACTTCTCTCAGTTCCTCCCCATCTTTTCCCCCATCTGTATCCATATCTTTTCTGTCTCTCTCATGGGCAGGCAGCAAACTCCGACACTGTTACTGATGCCATGGTGCATTTGCAGAGAGGAACCTATCATGACTGTCCTCTGAGAGGCTCTACCAGCATCTGACTGAGACAGATATAGATTCTTAACAGCCCATCATTGGACTGAGGTCAGGGATGCCTATGGAAGAGTTGGAGGAAAAATTGAAGGTGCTGAAGGGGATGGCAGCCCCATAGAAAGAACAACATATAAACTAACCAGACCCCTCACTGCTCCCAGACACTAAGCCATCAAAGAGCATATGTGGACTGGTCCTTGGTCCCTGGCACATACATAGCAGAGGATTTATCTGGTCCTTTCTGGCCTCAGTGGAAGAAAATTTGCCTAATCCTGTAGGGAATTGATGCCCCAGGGAAGGTGAGGGGGGAAGAGCTGGAGGGGGCTGAAGGGGATGGGTGGGTGGGGGAGCACCCTCTCAGAGGCAAAGGGGAGGCATGGAATTGGGTGAAGAAGAACTCTGGGAGGGGGAGCCAGGATGGGGGCCAATATTTGGAATGTATATAAATAAAATAATTAAAAGAAAAAAAAAAACAGGTAGTGCTGGAGATACAGCTCAGAAGTTAAGAACACTGGGTAGTCTTCCAGAAGACCCAGGTTCAATTCCCAGTCCCCACATAAAAGCTCACAACTGTTTGTAGCTCCAGCTCCAGTGTATCTGGTATCCTTACACAGATATGCATGGAGGCAAAAGACAAGTGCACAAGCACGCGTGCACACACACACACACACACACACACACACACACACACACACAAGTCTAAAAAGAGAAAACAAAGTAGACATCTAAGGAATAATAATAAAAATAAATAAATAAACAAATCACAGCATGATAAAATAACGAAACAAGAAAAAGAGCCAAAGAAAAACCACAAGAAACAAGATTCAATGACACACATTTGCTCACACCGAATTCCATAAAAACACAAAACCAGAAACTACAATATATGTGCACAGGACCTGTAAGTTAGAAAACAAGCAAACAAAAAGAGTAAATAAATAAAACTGCCTGACTTAAAGTTATGAAACAATTATAAAACCTTGAAAATGTCATTGAGTACATTTTGCCTTGGTCGGCCAGCAAGGGGCCCACCTTTATGCTACTTTGCCCAGTGAGAGCACCTTGGAGAAGACTTTTTCTTTTCCACTTGCAAGAGATTATATATTGGAGATGGCTTTGGGGTTAGGGATGAGGACCCATGTCTACTTCTTTCAGCTCTTGGACCCATCTGGTACAGACCTGTGCAAGCCCTGTGCATGCTGCCTCAGTCACTGTGAGCTCCAATGTGTACCACCCTTGCTGTGTCTAGAAGTCCTTGTCCTTGAATCCTTGGTGTCTTCCATCTGCTCTGGCTCTTACCCTCTTTCTGCCCCCTCTTTTGCTGCATTTCCTGAGCTCTGAGATTAAAGATTTGATGGAGACATTGATTTTAGGGCTAAATAAAGAAGCAGAATACTTCAAATTTCAATTCCCAACCAAAACAAACAAACAAACAAACTAAGTGTATAAATTATGCTGTGGAAGCTTCTGCTGAATTCTGGGTTGAAATAGGAACAAGTCACTGGGGTTCTGGTAGTAAGGTATAATGCTATAATGGCCAGCAGGAAAAAAGGGCCCTGCATAAAAAAAAAAAAAACAAAAAACAAAAAACAAAAACAAAAAAACCAAGGACATTCAAATATTTGCTACTTATACTTCCTCACTAAATCATTTTGGTTAAGATGTTGATGAGTGAAATTGAAGAAGTTATCAGAAGATGGAAAGATCTCCTATGCTCATGGATTGGAAAGACAAACATAGTAAAAATGGCTTTTGATAGGATTCACTCCCCATGAAAATTTCAACACAATTCTTCACAGACATTGAAAGGATAATTGTCAGCTTCATGTAGAAATACAAAAATACCAGCATAGCTAAGACAATCCTGAATGAAAAAAAAAAAAAAAAGAGGTGTGGGAGGTATCACCATACCTGACTGCAAACTGTACTACAGAGCCATAGTAATAAAAATAGAATAGTGTTGGCACACTATATATATGTGTGTGTGTGTGTGTGTGTGTGTGTGTGTGTGTGTGTTTGATCTTAAGTCATTGTTAAACAAACTACAATCCAGATAACCACAGAAGTTAGGAAGAAAGTAAGAGACTAGGGGGAGGAGATGAATCTTCCTAGAAGGGGAAATATAGTTATAGAAAGACAAGGTAAGGGACTGAAATGGGAGCATCAAACAGAGAAGAGAAGAGAGGGCCAATGGAGGAAATATGGAGAGGGACAGCTAAAACTAAGAGCCATTTGAGTGGCATATGGAAACCTAATACAGTAGATACTTCCTATAACAAACATATGTGAAGGCAATCTAAAATCATCAAAGAACAGGAGAAATAGAGCCCCAACTGGACAGCACTCAGCAACAAATGAAGCTTCAGTCCCAGAAAAGGATTACATCGAATCGAGCTCTTTGCCAAAAGAGACCTGTAGGAAGCTACAAACAACTCAGGCTATTGCAAATGCTGTCAATGGCTCTTCACACACTGCTGATGGCAAGGCCTGATTTCTGAAGACAGCACATATACAACTAATGGAATATAGAAAAGGCAATCTGGTACCTACCTAAAACTTTCACCCACATAGACTAGTATGCATGGTATTAGAAGGCACTCTGCACACTACCAAAAGAGAAAGGTAAACATTAACCCAGCTGCAGACCCTTCAATCTACAATGGTGACCTGCCTGCAAGATGTGCTGATGCAATGGTGGTGCAAAAGTTGAGGGAGTAACTAACCACTATCTGATTTGAGTGAAGGCCCACTCTGTAAGACAAACCCATACAACAGTGCTCGGATGGTCAAGAACCTGAGACTGGATAGGCCAGAGCAGTGGTTGTCAGAGCCTTTGTGTCAGAGAAAAGAGGCTTAGAAGAGGATTGGGCTGGGAGTGAGGGTAACAGCCTCTACACAGCCGACTACAGTTGTCTGAGTTTTCTTCCCTCACTTTAGATAATTATCTTCAGGAGAAGAAACTGCAAAATTGAATAGCCAGAAGAAAGCCAAATGTCAGGAATTCCAAGGTAGTAAAGAAAATTCTGGGCCAAAAGGCTACATTTCAGGCCAAAGAACACAGTCCAGACTGGTGAGAGAAGGGCTCAAGATGTGGGGGAGTTAAGCATGGGTGGGCAGATGGTCAACAAGATGAGCCAAGAGGGAATCTAGCAGACATTACTTTTACTTGATAAGGCAGGCATAAAGAAAGCAGTGTTAGTCACACCTTCCTGTTAGTGTAACAAATCTGACAAAAACCATGGAAGGCAGGGGGATTTAATTTTCTTCCTAGTTTCAGAAGGTTTGGTCTAGTATGGTAAAGAGAGTCTGTAGTGCACAGTACTATTATGACTGCCAGGAAGGAGTCAAGAGATAGAAAGGGGAAGGAAAGGGAGAGGAAAAGGAAGAGAGAGTCCATGCCAGCAGCCAGTGACCCATTTAGTGGTGTCAACAACATTCATGTGTCCCATAAGTGTACTGTATTAACACCTGACCCTTCTTGATTCAGTGAGGTTCAAAACCAAAGCAGACCATCACACCAACCAATTTCAGTAAAAGGTGGTCTTAACTTTAGTGATAAATAGTATCATTACTAGAAAAATAACAATGTAGGAAGAATATATTGTCTCTTGTGAGGCTATGCCAGTGCCTGGCAAATACAGAAGTGGATGTTCACAGTCATCTATAGGATGGAACACATGGCCCCCAATAGAGGAGCTAGAGAAATTACCCAAGGAGCTGAAGGGGTCTGCAACCTTATGCGTAGAACAACTATATGAACTAATCAGTACCCCCAGAGCTCGTGTCTCTAGCTGCATATGTAGCAGAAGATGGCCTACTCGGCCATCATTGAAAAGAGAGGCCCCTTGGTCTTGCAAACTTTATATGCCCCAGTACAGGGGAATGCCAGGGCCAAGAAGAGGGAGTGGGCGGGTAGGGGAGTAGGGCGGGGGGAGGTTATAGGGTACTTTCGGGATAGCATTTGAAATGTAAATAAAGAAAATATCTAAAATAAATAAACAAACAAACAAACAAAAAACCAATCCTGGTGTTAGGAATTCACTCTGGGGGAAGGGGAAGAATGTCTCAAAGCAGACGAGTGGTTAAATTTATATTCGTAGAGTCATGTGACAGAATACTTTCCAAATAAATACTTAATTTGTAAAGTTCATACTATACCTTCTTTTTTAAAGGGGGGTGTTGGGGCTGAAGAGATTGCTCAGTGGTTAAGAACACTGATTGCTCTTGTAGAGGATATGTGTTCAAATCCCAGCACCCACATGACACCTTACAACTGCCAATAATTCCAATTTGAGAGGATCAATGTCTTTTTCAGACTTTGGCAGGCACCAGGAATGCATGTGGTACCCACACATGAATGCAAAGCAAGCATTTATATGTATAAAATAAAAGTAGATCTTTAGAAAATATCTTAAAGGAAATTTCAAATGGAATCATTTATTGTATGGACATTTTTTTAAAAAAATATTTTTTACTATTAGTTTTTATAGTGTGTGTGCTTGTGTGTCTTGTGTGCTTGGTGGTTGTACCACAGTGCAAACTTGGAAGTCAGAGGACTGCTTGGAGGAGATGACTCCCTCATTCCACAGGGTGGGTCCTGGGGATCAAATTCAGGTTGTCAGGTTTGATGGAAGTTGCCCTTTTCCACTAAGGCTTCTCTCTGGACCATACTCATTCATTTTTTTCTTTTACTATTTACTCAAATGGTTTATTCTAAAATGGGGATGCTTCAACTATACTAACTGACTTGTAATTCTTTCTCACTGGATGCAGATTTGAATGCTTAAAGTTTGGAATAATGGAGAAGGAGGTAGCACATGGCTTGTTTTCAAGAACAAATATGGCTGAGTAGAAAATTAGTGTGGCATCATGGGGAGAGTATGGCATCAGTGACATCCCAGGGCTGGAGTACAGCAGGAGGATAACCTTAGGTGAGCAGCCTCAGAAGCACTGCCAGAAACAAGATAGGCAGAGCAATGCCAGCTCTGATGATTTTACTGTAAACAAACAAACAAACAAACAAACAAGATGCCCAAATTATTCAGTTGCTAGTTATCCCGGATGAGGGATTAAAGGCAAGGTGTGTGTTTGTTTTTCTTCTTGTTTCTATTTCACAATCATTTCATCCTCTATACAGCACCTCTTAGAATTGGCACACACAGAAATAACTGACATAAACTGTTCTAATTTTATTATTAGAACAATAAAAAAGTAGAAGATGAGAATAAGAAGGTGGCAATGTCAGGTTAATTTGTAGATTCAGAGACATGAGCTGCTCAGAGAAGTCACACATGCAGGGCACTTGCAAGTCATCACTTACTGCCATTAGGTAGTTTTCTGTTAGCAGCTAACCAAGCAACAGGTACAACATGGTTCAATTTGAAGTGATGAAGAGCCATATACCAATGAGCCCTTTCTGTGTCTCTACTTTAAATTTCTGGGTAACATAAATCTCCACACCACGCAGACCATAAAACAAACCTAACATCTGATTATGATTAATAGTGTTCAGTGCCATCCGGCTAATTAATAATCATGATACTATTCAGTGTGGAACATCTTTGAGTTTCGTTGGTGATGTTTATAGTTTGGATTCCTGGTTTATATATGAGAGTTCAGCCTACTGCTGCATTTTAAAATGGCAATTACAGTACAGAGAAAAATGAAGCAAAAGGAAAAATCAAAAAATGATTTGCATCTCAAAATAAATTCTGTTTTTAACATGCTAATATTTTCTGTGATGATTAAAATCATTTAATATCTGTAAATATAAAGAGATTAAAGAAATTTTAGAAATAAGAACTATGAGAATAATTGAGTTTAAAAGCAAAAATATCCTTGATTTAGAAATATTTTCTGGATAGAAATGAGAAAAATGTTTCCAGTTCTGTGAGCTTGGAAATGCATTGATGTAGGATTTAAGTTGTTACATGCATATCTAATGGGAAAGGACACTGGACTATACAGTGTCACAGAATCTATGTCAGTGGAAATCAAGTAAGTTACAAATTTCAATTTCTCAGTCTAATTACCGGGTCTCCATGTAGGCTCATAGTGAGTTGACTTAAAGAAGCCCCCAGAGAAGAGAACCTGATTCCCTCGGGGCACTACATTTTCAATAAAAAATCTGTCCAAACCGAAAGCAAACTCAACTTCCCAAAATCTGTTCCTTCACTCTCCCCACTATATTTTCAGTGTAGTCACTTGACTTCCTGTCAGAAAATTGGAAAGAGCTCTAAATTTCCTGTTTCCAATTGCCCTGAAATTTGGAATTTTTCTAATACAATGTCTTTTTCATCATGTTGATCTGCTCTGAACAGTCTCAAATTCAAGTCACAGACAGGGGGTGTTATTGCTGTAGACTCTAGGCCCAAGAGGGTCTGTGTGTTTATCAGGTTGGAGGAGACAATTCAATATCAATTCTGAAACCTTACATTAAAAGAAAATGACTCAGTGCAAGGAGAGAGAAACAGAGAGAGGGGGAGAGAGAAAGGGAGGGAGGGAGAGAGAGAGAGAGAGAGAGAGAGAGAGAGAGAGAGAGAGAGAGAGATTATAACTCTTTCCCAGGCTGTGTGTTGTGTGTGGCTGCCAGGATCCAGCACAGAGCTCCACACCAGCACCAAGCGTTCAGTTTCATGAAAATTATTTCACTGAGAAACTATGCAGTCTCCAGTCTCCAGACACACAAAATCCCATACATAGAAAAGGCAGTGGGACTCCTTTCTAGGTAAATATTGAGTTAATTATTGGGAAAGGTCTAACCTACTATACTTTCCAATTACTTCCTGGATAATGGTAATAGCTTTACAAGTGATTGCCGCACTGTATCCAAAAATTTAAGCAAGATCAATTTATTAAATCTGCACAAAGGTAAATTTCTGATGGCTGCTTGGACTTTCCATAGAAGTGGAACCTCAGAAGTGATGATGTGCACAGAACGCATTTCTATAATGAGGTTTATCAAATCCTACTAAAAACACACGGCCCGCCCTCCTCCAGTAGCATGGCTCAATTCTCTGTGAATGCCCTCCCCCTCCCACCCCCAACTAAAGGTTAATTTCATTTGCTACATTACACAGAAACCCAGGGTTGACAATTAAACTGATGTCCAGAAATCCATTGGGATTAGTGATTATTGGTTTGGAGAAATATAATACCTGAAAAACTGACACATTTCTATTATGAATAAATGAGAACAATTTGTAATACAATTATGATCTGTTATGCTGGATGTATCATGAAAGTATTTATTCAGCTCTTCAAAAAGGGATTTCTCCTTTACTTAAAATGATTGATTCTCTTCTCTGCAGAAGAGGGAACATCTATCTGGAAGCCCCTTTACTCCTCTGCCTGTCCATGAAAGTTAAAATTTTAACTGTGAAAGGAGAGGGTTAAAAACAAAGAGGCCAAAATACTTGCTTACAATGCCATAAAAGAGATCATTTTAGTTTTTGATTACCACCACCATTGTCCTGTTCCAACCCAAACATCTGCCTGTCACCCCATAAACGTACTTACACTTCTCTTCCCTTTATGAGCAAATAAGGAGGGCTTTGAGAGACATTTTAATAGAGAGCAGCTGTTTGGCTGCTAAGCATTGCATCTGGAGGGAAGTAGGCTATTCACATGGAGGAAAAACACCCTATTGTTTAATTTTCTTACAGTACACCAATGTTTTACAAAAAGATACTTTAATACATTGGATGTGCAGAAAAAAGAGAGCCTCCAAAATGTTTCTGGAAACTAGTGTATTGCTACCAGAAGGCAGGAGATTGCTGGAGTAATTAATAATAATAATAATAATAATAATAATAATAATAATAATAATAATAATAAATAGTGTATAATAGAGGCAGTCAATGACTGCCATACTGCATGAGCACAATGCCAGGCAATCCACAAGGATTGACACTTAACTCCTTCTGGAATGATGTCTGCTTCAGACTAAGATGAATCATTATGGTTTCCTTGCTAGGCTCTGACTGTAATTTTCTGAATGCATGATCCATTTAAAAAATACTAAAAATAAATGTTATAACAAAAACCATGGAAACATCTGCTTTACAAAAATTTTAAGTGAACCCCTGACTCCAGGATCCCAGCATGCGGAGTGAGGCTCCTTAGAAAACACTGTGGACCATGCAAACCAATGCCTCTCACTGAGAATCAAGGGTGTCTCCACCTCTTCTTTGCTTTTCCTTTGAAAGGTCTCTAGATATACAAGCCCTAAAGCTTCAAGGGCATTGAGTTCTGCCCTTGCAGATGCTTCCATTAAAAGGGACTTAGTTTGGAAGTGGTGATGAATGGCTAACTCAGGCTTTCTCTGGATTCCTTCCTTCCTTCCTTCCTTCCTTCCTTCCTTCCTTCCTTCCTTCCTTCCTTCCTTCTTTTTTTTTCTCTCATCCCATGTCTGTCTTTCAGCTTCCTGATTCCCTGAGGACAAATAGATTTCAGCCTTTGCCTCATCCCTCTCCCCTCCTTCTGCATGCACTCCTAGTCACATATATGACATAGGTTAGCCTGCCAGGTATCTGTATTTTTAGAAGTAATCTAAAACAGGCCTAGCCGTCTCTCTTTTTCTCAGAAGGACAAACATTTCAACAGTGTATGAAAACAATATGAACTCTTGGAGGCTCTGTGGTTTTTCAGCCAGGATAAACACAGAAAGATTGAATATTAATATGCTGAATAGCCTGCTAACAGTAGGTTGGAGGATGGCTATAGCAAGTCAATTTAACACCACATAAAAACGGGCACAGTATGAGAACTCGGATTCATCCAATTCTTAAAGCTATATGATAAGACTCTCAAGGTTACATAATGCCCTTGGAGTTCCCCACAAGGGAGGAAGCTGTGTCAGTTTGTGTCCGAGGCAAAGGAATGGGGTAGGAATATCTTTTTCTATCTCTCTACAAACATTGGGTTTCTCAATTTTTACTCCCTGTCTCTCTCTTATCCCTGTTCATTATCTCAGTTTGTGTTTTTTGAAACAAGGCCTCATTTTACTTCTGCTGATCTCAATCTTGCTGTCCTTTTTAATTCCTGATCCTTCTGTCTCTACCTCCCAAGTGCTGGGGTGAGGTGAGCCGCTCCCCCATTCCCATTACCCTTTCTTTCTTTGTCAATGTCAGAGTTTGTAATATGACTACCTTCAGACTACTCATGTAATAAAAATGTACATCTAAAACTTCTTGTAGGTCCATTGTGGTATAGGGAATCTTTCCTTGGGGTACATAAAATCTTACTAAGGAGGCAAGAAATGAATACCACTATTATAGAATGATAAAGAGTAGTATATAACAAAAATAATAAATTGTCTATAATTGAGGTCTACTCATGAGAGACACTGAATTTAAACAACTTGGAGGGATGGGAGAAATCAATATTGTGATAGAGTTTGAAAAATAAAACCAAGTGTATTAACAAAAAAATTCAGAGCATACAACTCTGTCTTATACATTTTACCTCTATATAAGCATAATTGACATACACTATTTATAAGCGCATATATGTGACTCCAGGGTCATCAAAAATGGGCAAGAAATAAACATCCATATAGACTGCACGTTTTCCTGCAAGCTTTTGCTTTTAGAATGACCTCATCTCCTTGAGTCATATCATGGTAATTGCTGCAATTAGGACATATAGAAAAATAAATATTTAATGACAACATAGCAGCAAGTGTGTCTTCTGATGCCAAGAGAGCACCCATCAGCCAGGGTCTGCATATTCGTGGGGTGCAGTGAACACTGTTGTTTATTAATGCTATTACTCTTTCTCCTAATGGATTGTAGGCACTGCTGGCCTACTCTCCTGCCGTCAATTCACTGTCCAAGTTCTTTACAGAGCTCCTTGGTCACACTCATGATCTTCATATTGGAAGCAGGTTGTTCACAAGCTCAGAAACTGAAACTATGTCTCCCGCCCCACAGATGTCTCTAGTTGAAAACTAACGTTAAGAATCTGAGTGTTAGTAAGTCTTTAATTATTGTTTATCTTTAAGGCATTAAAGGCTGCCTAAGCTGGCTGGCTTAACAGAAAGAAGCCAGACAACCTAGTCCAATCCCCAGAATCCACAGGAAGGTGGATATGAGAGCATGGATCCCATAAAGCTGTCCTCTGATCTCCACACATGTGCTGAGTCACCCCCACATATAACAGTAGATAAAATCAAGTCTAAACTCTTGTTAAAAGATAGATATTATAAAAGGGAGTCTCGGGAAGAAAGAAATGTTGTCCTACAGAAAAAAGCCTTAGCTAATTAGTTTCTCCATGGGACCTCATCTGAGCTTCCCTTAATATTACAGTACATAAAGAAGAACAAATCCAAATGACCCATTTCCTGATGCTGACGCTCCTACTCAGCTTTCCTGTCACTCTGTGTCATGCACTCTTTTGGACATCTCTATCCTTAAGTCTTGCCTTTCCCTGATTTCTCATATTATGTTTATCTGGGTGTTCCCTCTCTATTCTGTTTTGTTTAATTTCATACTAAGCCCTGGCTTAAATTTTACTACATAGACCAGGTGGGTCTCAAGCTTGTCAAGATTCTCCTGGCTCTGTCTCCTGTGTGCTAGGGCTGCAGGTGTGCACATTCCATTCAGTTCAGAGCTGTTTTTTATTAGGCAAAACATTTAACCATATATTATTATTAATTATGCACATAGACTTTCTCTATTTTTACTTGTAAGCAGCTGGAGGCAAGGGTGTGCACGTGCCTTCTGCAAGCAGCTAGCATAGCATCTTGCACATGACAGTACCAAGTGAGAACCGAGAGTTACTCACTGTATCAGTGAATAGAAGGAGACAGGAAAAACCCCTTTAATGATTGTCAGAATGAAGGGTGTGGCTGAGGATCCTGTGTAGAACTTCTTCAATGTATTGGCAAAAGAGTTGTTTCTTTAGCAAAGCAAAATTTGTACAGCTGAGGAAGCATGCCCAGCACAAAAATTCCCATGATCCACCACAGTTCCTGTCTCTTGGATAGCAATGGAAAAAAATGTTCAAGTCATGTACCCCGGGAGCGAGAGAGATGACTCAGCAGGTGAAAGTATTTGCTGTGCCAACTTCATGCTAGAGTAGGATCCCCAGAACACTCCTCCCACCCCCCATTGAAGGAGGGAACTGACTCTTCAACTTTGTCCCTGACCTCTCCACCAATGCCTTGGCGCTCTCTCTCTCTCTCTCTCTCTCTCTCTCTCTCTCTCTCTCTCTCTCTCTCTCTCTCTCTCTCTCTCCTTCTCTCTCTCTTCCATAGGTGTGTGGTGTGTGTGTGTATGTGTATACACATGTGGTTTGTCCCTCTCCCTCTTTCATAATGATGATGACGATGATGATGATTATGAAGATAATAAAATAAAAACAAAAAGCCGTAAATGCCTCGTGCCTATTCCCACTTCCTTCTCTTGTCTACTCCATTCACTTGCATCCAGCAGATTCTCTTTCCAGAGTTCTTAACAGAGTCATCACTGTTGAAAGCAGAAATGTTGCAAGCAGAATCTTTTCATTACAGGAATGTAACCTCTAAGGAAAACACTGCTTTTACCTTTCATAATCTTCGCACTGGTGGGTGATTGTTACCAGTGTCTCGTCATGTTTCTCATGTGTGAGGTGTCGATGTGGAATCTAAAAGAGAAAAATATAAAAGCACAAAGGATGCAAGGCTCAGATGTGGGAAGAAAAATCTATCAGTCTCGGAAAGAAAACCACCTGTTAGATGCATTTTTCCATCCAAAGTCATGTTTTTATTCTCATGACTTATTTTCCAGTGTGTCAGTCATGAGAAGAGAGACCACAAGTGTGCTTTCTGTGTGCTTCAGTGACAGGGTAAAGAGCTGGGTATAAACAAAGTCTCAGCCTTTCAGTTAAGGAAGACTCTGATGACAGAGAGAAATTGTCCAGTAACAAGGAGACGGCTGGACATAAACTGTTAAAGCTGTCAGGCTGACATGTTTGCAATTCAATTAGCCACACTGCAGGGACAAGCTATGCAGTGTCTCCTCACAACCCAACACAAGGCCTTTCCTCCCAGAGTGCCTTCCTCCAGGTTTTGTTCAAGGGGAATTGGTAATCATTTCCACTTTCAGAATAACAGAAGAAATTACAACTAAAAGAAACGGTTTTTACTTCCCATTTTTCTATTAAAAATTAATTGCAGCACAGTTAGTCAAACTATTAAAAGCTACACAGGCAACATGGTGCCTCAGATGGTACATAGCAGACACTTGAACTTAAAGAGTTAGATGAATCATGTATATTTTGAAAGCCGATTCCTGCAGGCAATTAACACATTTAAAATGCCCCTGGAAACTAGTAATTGCCATGATCCCTTTAGAAAACGCAGCGAGTTGGGTCTCTGGGAAACAGGAGGGCAGCTTGTCTGAGCTTTTTGAGTTTCTGTCAAATTATAAAAACTGTCCCCCAAAGTCTTTTCATCCCAGGTCTCTGAGAAGGACTCACTTACCTATTGGCAAACTACCTACACACAGTGTGGGAGGGTGGCTTTTTGTTTCATTTTGTTTTGGACTCATGACAGCTGTTTAAAAGTCATCTGTTACCACCATGGCAGCCAGTTACTAGATGAAAGCAGAATGCCTCTTGGGACTGTTGAAAGAACTGGACCACCAACTAGTATAACTTTTTTCCTTCTAATTATGCAAAATTGCATAAGTGCCTCTCTTCTTTGTGTGATGCTCCAGAGATGTTGCACAATTCCCCACACTCATGGAAGAGAAAAGCCAGAGATACCTGACAATGAGGGGGGCTATCCTGGCAGCTCTGGAAGATGAGGGCTTAAAAAAAAAACATATAAGTGAAGTAATAAATAAGTCTGTAACAAAGCCCACAAATGTGCTATTAGTTTAAATGAAGCATCAAGAACTCTACTACCCCCAGTTGCCAAAGGAAGCAACGGAAGTGCAGAGAGGCCAACAAGCAGTCAGTTGCCGACTTAGGACTACCTAGCCATGCAGTTCTTTGTGTTTATTCCTCCATAAATGCACATTATAGAGGAGATATTTTAAATTTGAAATATAAGTATACTTGTTTTGACAGTAATGTTTCCATTATAAATGAAACTTTATCAATAGATATGACACAGGCAGTGGTCTCATATTATTTGGCAGGTGGAAAGGGAAACCTGGAGACCTCATTGGCACTAAATTCTGGATTAGGGTAACTTCAAGTATCCCCACAAACAACTGTAGTGAAATATGCTCCTTAATAAATTTTTACTAAGAAAACGAAACACAGTATCCCTCTGGCTGGGTTGCTATGTCCTTGCATGGCTTGGGTCCTGGAATGCTGACTAGATGTCCTGAGGGAATTGAGGAAGTATAGACACACAGACACAGAAAAGCTGGGATCAGGTGGACCGGGCTCTCTGATGTAGAAGCTGCAGCACCCAGAAAGCTCAGTGTGCTTATTTTATACAGGTGAATGGAGACATAGAACTATTGCACACTGATAAACAAGGAGGCAGTGCTATTACATACAGCTGACCAAGATGGCAGGTTTGGTTCATCTTGGCAGAAGTCTGTGGAGGAGAGTAATCTTCAGGGAGTAAAAGCCTAGGGGGAAGCCAAGAGAATACCAGCATGGACATTATCTGCACACTGTCAAAATTCTCACTTGGAACAGAGGAAGCCTTGGACATCCCTCTGAGACTGACCACTAGAAGGCTTTGCCACTCCCAGGAGTCTGAGTCATTAGATCTTTGACATGGTCATACCCATGTCAAACAATACACGGTCAATCAGAACTTCACTCAATCCCTACACTAGGTAAACATGAACTTCTCTTGGGTAGTAAGAAGACTAGCAGACAGATAGATAGACATACTTAAACCAGGTCTGAAATGAAATAAGCAAGCTGGACACAGAAAATGTTTTGTTTTTTAATTTAATTTATTATTTTTTTCAAGAGCAATTGTGCTGGAGGTATATAAGAAGGGTCAACCAAAACAACATGCATGAAAATGCCATAAGGAAATCTGTGACTTTTTATGCCAATTAAAAAAAAATAAGTAAAAAATTAAAATTGCGTGTGAATGCTAAATAAATGGTGTTAGAACCAAGGGTGTTCCAAACTGCTTCACCTGTGTACAGGACCACCTCAGAAACCACCATTTTGCCTAGAAGCACTTGTGTCTCTTATGGATATCATGGTCTACGTCTTGCCATGATACATCAGATCCCTTTCCAACAAAGTTACTGTCGATTTATTACCCTCTGCTAAGATCACCTCTAGAACTTATGATCTTTTGGAAACCTTCAGGAAAGTTCTACATTTAAGTTGGAAGACTGAGATGAGGAACATCAGGCTGCACAATGCCAACGGCTTTCAAAGGATCCCAGGATGGACACCCCGAAGCTGCTCTCCCAACCCGCCACCTGGTTGTGAGCTGCTTTTTAAGCCACAAAGCTAGAGCAGCAGAATGGCTGTGAGCAGCTTTCTGGGAAGTCTAATTTTCCCACACCTCTCCATCTCCTCTTCTGTAAGCATGGGTGATGAGTGTAGCTCTCATAGGACTGCCATTAGCTGGAGTGCCTGCCTGGTAGGTAGCTAGTACTGTACAATTTTAAAAACTGGGACACAGTGTCATATTCCCCTAAGTAATACAGTATGCTAGGACGAAGTCTGTGCAGCAATCGTGCTATTTTGGCTCCTTCTGTGTAGGTGGGTCAGTTCACTACCTTGATTCATGATCATATTGACACAGCTTGATGTGTATTAGTAGATATGAATTATTATTCCTAAGATTTTTATGACTAATGATTTCAGGTAAGGCTATGGAGATGACCTTGGAGAAGTCAGAATAAAGTGACAAGCCTTAGAGGTTGCAAATCAGGGGTTTCTTGTTTTCATATGCCAGAATGGGCCAGGGTAAGGTCTTTCTGGCTTAACAATAGAAAAATGATCATATGCTAACTGTATATGATGAATTGGAAGATAAACGTTATTGTCAGTTAAGAGTAGAGGGTGACACTTCATTTTCGCCAAGAGTGGTTTGCTTGAATTTTTAGTAGAGTATTTTCATTGTTTTATTTTTACATTTTTTTTGTCAACAAAGCTGGAAAACAGAAAGATTAAAACTTGATTTAAAGTTGCTTCAAAATTTAGTTTCCATGGTGAAATAAATTATAAGTCATATATAATTTTTAGGACCATAAGATTAAGCACTAAAGACCATAGGAGGAAAGATACCCAAGTGGTTGACAACATCCACTCAAGCTAAAAGCAAGTAAGTTTTTTCTTTCCCATAGCTTGATTAATTTCTTCTTCTTTTCTCCCACACACTTCCTCCTTTTCACAAAGGAATCTCTATATTGCTAGAGAAGCAGACGGTGCTTTGTGTTTAACATAACCAAGACTTGCCTTTAATTCTTGGATGAAATTCAGTACATCAGTGAAGATCACAAGTTGTTTGATTGTTTAAGCAGAAGTTTACACAATCAAGTTCCAAAATAATTCAAACTTAGAGCATAGACACATTGTTGGAAATATGCTGTGCTGATCAAGTCTATGTTATATCGTTGGAATGTGTTAGAATATAAATATCATAAAAGGTATGACACCTTCTCCTAAGACAGGAGATACTTGATGCTGACAAGTGATTTTTATCTTAACAACACGCGCTTTTCTCTGGGGTGTTCCATTTGTAGCTCATTATACTTGCTTAGCAAGCCTGTTTCATTTCTGGATCTGCCTTTGCTAAATTTAAAATTAAATGTTAACCAGGTTCGGCATATTTTTATGATGTGCCCTAAGTAAGCACTAAACCACCATCAAAATTTTATCCTCTTTTGTACATATAACCTCTGAAAATTCTAAAAGATGCTGTGTTACAAATACATAATACATATATATTCATATATATATATATTCATTCACATATTTTTAGATATAGGGACAGCCACTAAATTTTTGTGGCTTTTTGGCATAAGAGTACTGGATGCTGTCTCAGAGGATCGAGAACCCACATGCTGGCCCACAATCATCTGTCACTCTAGTTCCATGGAATCTGCCGGACACACACACACACACACACACACACCACTCAAACATAGAAAATAAAAAATAAGAATATGTATCAGACCTTTCTAACAGACTGCAAAGAAGATCCACAAGTATAAAGTTAATAAAACATTGTTAAGACTATGAGAATAATATGTCAATATTATTTTACTGTATTAAATAGTTGACTATATGCCTTCTTTTCCTAGTAGAGAACTATGAGAATTGCCCATCTCAGCTTCTGATTAATCCTGTGGATTCTAATTTTGGTTTCTCTATAAGAAGGTAACAATGCTTTCTGAACCCCTAGTGCTTATAAATTTTATGGTATTTTTCAATCACATTCAAATTTAGTCTGATTACTACCTGTATTGAAATTTTCACAGGTATATAAGTTAGCTTGCATAGACACAATAATCCTACATTTTTAGTTATACATAACATAATACATATACATTTCACTTAAATTTTAAAATTACAAATAAACATATATCCACAAGTAGCTTGGGAAGACAAATAAAACTGGTTTTTCAAAAAATGCAATGTTCAGCTTTTAAAGGTAACAAAAAATGAACTGGTTGTTTCTCGATGGTTCATGTGTAAGAGCTTTTGCCATGTAAGAATAAAGTTCTAAGTTCAATCCCTAGCTATCAAATAGTAGAGATGACCATGCACATCTGTAATCCAAGTGCTGAGAGGGCCAGAGACAGAAAGGTTACAGGGTCTTGTTGGCTTCCATCTTAGCTCCAGAGTCAGGGAGAGACTCTGTCTTAGAGGAGTACTGTGGAAAGCGACAAAGAAGGTTACATGACATCAGTGGATCAGTTCTCCTTACAGACACATGAGTAGTTGTACCACATACACACAGGCATGTGAAACAAGCACACATAATACATGTACACACATACATACACACATGTGCACACATGCTCTCTCTCTCTCTCTCTCTCTCTCTCTCTCTCTCTCTCTCTCTCTCTCTCACACACACACACACACACACACACACACACACACACACACCCGAGTGAGCCATCTCAACCATGAGCTTGCCCTTAGTGCCTTTCCTATGCCGGAGAGAAAAAACAGAAAGTGTGTTGAGTTTGTGGTTGGTTGGAGACTGAGGAAGTAGAACAGATTCGGCCAGGAATGGACAGATACTTGCAGAATCAGGAAGCTTAACATCAACAAGTGGTCATATGGCTGCAGTGAATGGATAAATGAATCTGTCTTCTCCAATCATTAAATTTATTCAGAAATAAAGCCACGAGAGGAAGGTAAAGCATTTGTAATATTTAGTTATCTTCACTTTGCCTAGAAACTTCTGTGGGAGTCTTTTTGCAAATTTCAAAACATAAAATATTTGATGCCAATATGTTGATGAAAATAATCAACACCGATTCCTGCTATTATCAACAAAATAAATAAAAATAAAAAGTCATGTAACCAGGGGGAAAAACCATCATAGATTAGAAATTAAAGTTGTTGTTTTTTTCTCCAAGTGCATTTCTCACCTGATTGTTAAATTAATTTGTTAAATTAGAACTTGTTAAATTAAATGTAAAATATTAAGTCTTTTATTCTCTGGATATCAATTTTCAGAACCATAGTCTAATGGAATCAACTCTAAGGGTGCTGGAAGTGTAAAACTCTAGATTATCACTTCCAAGAATCTATGGTCAGAGCCTGGGACTGGGTGAGTATCCTCACTTAATAGCACTGATGCTGCTCTTTTGTATTTGCTGGCTATCAAAGCAGAACTGGGGACTTGCACCGTCTGAGAATTGCAATCTAATATGTCAACGTTTTGAGTGCATTTAATGATTTGACAACTTGGCTGATAATAAACAATGTCTCTCCAGTGTGGTCAAACCACTGACAATGCCATCCACACTTGGCACTGTGGGGACATCCTGACTTCTCTGCCCACTTCCTATCTGTTTTTAATGTTACAACCATCTTCTTAAAACACATTTGCTCTTGTCGTCACCCCTCTTCCCACACACATAGTAAAAACCGTGTGGTCTTCAGTCACAATGATAGAGTTGTTAACACAGCTGAAAAGCTTGGAATCCCTCAGACCGGTCACCAGACTCTCGGCTATTCCCAGATCCTTGCCATTCATGCTCCCCAGTCACCATGGTGACAAGTTCCTCCAAGGTGAGTGCTTCTTTCCACTCTACTCCCTGCTCCCTCTAGACCCATTCTTCCCACAAAAAGCAATCTCTGTACATCCATTAATGTGAACTTTTATGACTTGCTCAGTCCTCTAGCAGCATGAATTTTGATTTTTACTATTTTAGAGCATATCATTGTCCATTCTAGATCATTTTTCTGCATCAGACTTCAAATTCTATGAGCTTGTCATTCTGTCACAAGCAAATGCTCAGTATATAGTTCAGTGTTTGGTTACATAAATGCCCTAGAAACAAGGAATGAATGAACTGATCACTGAGTATGGCAGCAGATCAGAAGATAGTTATACACAGAACTGTACCACAACTAGTACAGAATTTAGAAAACATTTCTCTACTAACACCTTAAATACCATGTTTAGGCTAAATCATTCTTCATACACGAAATAACCTGTTTGGATGTTCAAGAAGCCTTATACCTAAAGCCCCACACAGTAGTTGTGTGTATGTGTGTGTATACACATGTGTGCAAACACACATACACATACTTGTACATTTGCACAGAAAAATAAAACATATCAATTAACTATCAAACTTAAGCTTTACAAGCACAAAGCAAAGCCACAACTCCAATATTTTGGAATATTTCTATGAGAGCAAAAGCAGGAGCTTAGCTTTGCTTGTTTGTAAACTGTCCTCCTGTGTAGCTTAGGGTAGCCTCAGACTTACTATGTAACTCAGCCGTCCCAGAATTCTTGTCCGATCTGCCTTAGTCCCCTAGTATTAGGATTGTAGGTGGACACCATCCTACCCTGTTAGAGTTTTAAAAATATGACAGTGTAAGCCAACAACAGCAATAAAGGGTATGCCTTCTACATTCCCATTCATTCACTGCCTCTAGTTGACAGAATTCTCACACTTAGCTAGTATTGAAGTTGCTTGTATTGTAGAAGAAATGGAGGGAAGGAAATTTATATACCTGTCTCATTTACAGTAATGGCTCAAGGGAAATCAAGAATGAGAGATCTTCGGCTACGCATAATTTGGATAAATCACAAGAAGCAACCAAAGAGCTATAGTTTGAGTTTGAGGTATTTTTTTCCATTTCATATTTCTGAGAAAGGTGTTAAATCAGGGGACTTTTAACACCTGTTTCCTTCTAAGAAATCATTTTGCTTTATATCAGTCAAGTTTTGCTACCACAGATTCTCCATAGTTCAGTCACATCAAGGTATCTACATTTCTTTCATCTGAGAAAAATGTCACTTGGGGCTCCGCAGTTCCAAATATTCCCATGTCCAGAAATCGGGGACCAGTGATCAGGAATCTCAGAGTCTTTCACCCTAGTTACTAGAAATGACAATCTGTAGACAGTATTGAGAACTTGTTCCAATACTGTGAGTCATAAAACTTAGTGAAGCCAGGATTATTGCAATCCTGCTGAGGTGCACATGGGCTTAGTGAAAACCCATCACCAAGCAACTTCTAGCCAATGACTTAGGTGTTTGTAGGATGATTCTCTCATCTGCAGAAAAATAAGTGTCTCATTATTCTTAGTCTTTATTCTGCTCTCTCTTGGGAAATACTATTTTATTGAGCAGTTTTAATTAAAGTTCCTCAAACTACAAACTTATCCTTTTAAGCATTTTAACGGAAGGCTGATTAGATTTAAAATCAAAAGATATGGATCTCACCTATCTCTTACATCTAACAAGCTAGCTGTCCTTTACACTAAGCTCCATCTGTGAAGCAGATAGAATGCTTCCCTTTTTCAAAAGAAGGAGCCTAATAGTGAAACAGAATAGTCCATTTTAGAACACCCTTCAGCTCCCCTGACTACCGGATGATTTGATTGGTGTTTCCTGGTGAACTGAAAGTTCTAGATGTGGTAGGATTTAAGCTATATTTGATGCGTCAAAACTCACTAAAAATCCTATAGAAAAAGTGAGTTTTAAGAGATACAAATGTTATCATGTATGTAATTATTGATGAACGTGGACTACTGTGAGGAAGGTCAGAAATGTTGGACTAAAGATGGGTCTTCTCTATGGAAGTCCAGCTCAGGTAAAACCTGTCATAGGTAGTTTCATATCCACGACAAGTAAGCCAGCCTCACCTCCATCCTTAGCCTCTTGCTAACAGTATTAGTTCCTCTAGACACATTCCCATTTACTTGAAAGGGAAGTTGGTAAAGGCCGGGCTAGGCCAATGTTTGTTTACAAGCCTGGGGATTGATCTAGGTATTCTTTTATTCCATGTAAGCCATCCACCACTCTGCTGCCAACTCATGCCAGCTTGTTTGCTTGGCTTCTGTTTCTCTAAGACAAGGCTTTTTAAGATGAAGAATATGGTGTGTTTTTAAGTGTCATCACTAAAAAGTCAATCAACCATACACAGTGTAATTCCCGGAGCCACACAGAAAGCACCTTGCAGCTCAACACTCAGGTGCTCATCCTCAGATTGACAAAAGCAATCACAAAGAACTAAAGCTGGGAGCACAAAGTCTGGGTTCTACACACAGCAACAAAAGAGTGATGTCTATGTCTCTCAGTTCCAAATGAAAATCAGTCAAAGACAGTCAGTTGTGAGCATCAGAAATGATGGCTGAGCTCAGACCGCACAGATGGAGGTTGTCTTCTGGAGATGAGGGCCAGGATGGGTATCTGAATCTGTTCTTTGGCTTTTATAAGTTGGATGCTCTCAGGATAATTATATATAAATATCTATTTTTATTTTTAAATATTATTTCATGTGTTCAGATAAGCAACAGACATTCTAGTCAAAAATTAATATTCCTGAACTAATCCATATTTAGGCAAACTTCAATCTGTCCAAACCAGAAATGTTATGTTTCTTTTTATCATAAATCAAACAATTGCTTTTGATACTATTTATGTGTTTTACATTTCATCCTACAAGGAATATTCAAAGAGAATGCATATTTTTCACTGAAGCTGAACACTATTTCTCTAATTTTAATACACTACAGTACTTTCTATTGTCTGAGAATGTCATACAAGCATATGTTGTGTATTAATCAAATTCAGCTCCTTTTTCACCCTGGAATTTCTCCCATTATTCCTCCCCGACTCCATGTGCTCTCCTTTCAAAACCCACTGGATATACTTAGTGCTACTAGCATGTGTGTAGGTGTAGGGAAGTCTACTGTGTTTGTTTTCAAAATGGTCCCATGTATTCTGGAGGCAGTACTCTATATAACATAGGTGAAGGAAAGGACTTCCTGCTTTGGATTCAATGTGTCCAAACATTAACACCAACAACTGACAAGTGAACTTCCTGAAACTAAAAAGCTAAACAGAAACTAAAACAGCTAAAGAAATCATCAGCTTTCTAAAGAGAAAGCCCTCAGAATGGGGAATAATCTTGGCTCAAGGATTATATGCAGAACATATAGCGAATTTGAAAAACAAAGAATCAGAACCAAAACAAAACAAATGACCCATTCAAAAACAAACAAACAAACAAACAAACAAACAAAACAATTGAACCTGAAGGAAGAGTTCCCCAAAGAAGTAAGAATGGCTAAGGAATGCCTTTTAAAAATTCATTGTCCTCAAAAATTACAGAAATCAAATCAGAACAACCTTGGGATTTCATCTTATTCCAGTCAGAATTGAAAAAATCAAGAAAACAACTGGCAACAAATACTGGAGGTGAAAGGGGGAAAGGGGAAAAGGGAGCCTTGTTCTCTGTCGGTAGGATTGCAAAGTGGTAACCTTTATGAAAGTCGGTGCGGAGAATTCTTAAAAGAATAAAAAAAGCTACCATATACCCCAGCTATACCGCTCTTTGGCATATCTCCACGGGAGCCAGTATCCTTCACCACAGTTACCAAGCATGTTCATTGCTGCTCTAGTCACAATAGTTAGGAAATGGAAACAACCTAAATACATTCTGACTGGTAAATGGATAATGAAAATGTGGTAGATATGCACTATGGAGTATTATTATTCAACTACCAAATTAAGAGAGCAAAACAAGACCATGGCTAGGATAGGGGTGGGGGAGCAACAGGAAGAGAAGAGTAGAGGATAATTAATCAGAATAGAGAAATGGGAAACTGAGGTACTGTGGGGATGAGGAGGGGTAAATACAGAAGAATGTGGGAGGAGGAAAAGGGGAAATAGCAGTATACAATTGATCTGATGGGGCAACAAGGAAAGGGAGAAAAGGAAAGGGGGAAATAGGCTTAAACTACAGCCTCAAAAGCAGAGTAACTCACAATAATGGCAAGCCACTACGAACATTTGGTGTTCAGCAATCCACTGTTTTTGCTTCTTTCAAGGTCTCCTGTATCCCAGACTGGCTTAACTTTCATTACCCAGTCGAGGATAAATTTCTCACCCTTCTGCCTGAACCTCTTGATCTCTGGAATTCTATCCATGGGTTGCCACAACCAGTTTACTTATTTCGTTTGGAAACTCAGTAATGCAAGCTGTATTTTTCAGAAAAAAAATTGAACAACTTTTCAAGTGAGAATATGTGACTAATGACTCTCTAAAACTGGAAGAAAAACAAACAAACAAACAAACAAACTATGGCTATAGCTCAAAAATGATGTTGAGCACAGTGACAAAAGTGTCATCCCCCTGAGAGTCACCTGGACATACATAGCCCACTCACTTGTCTACACTCGTTTATACCTGAAGGAAACCTTTCTACCTATCTTGAGCTTGAAGTGAGGATCAAAAGAATGGAAGGGGCACACTCCCTTCAGATCCATGTCTTTAGCTGCTCTGATCATCTCAGACCAGCTTACTATGGAGTTTAGATTCTTTTTACAAAAGTAATGGAACCTAAGACTCAGCTTCTTGTGATCACAAATTAGTTCTTCCTTGTGCCTCACTCAGATCCTGAAAACTGGGAAAATGGCTACAAATCTAATGGGGTAACGTCATACTAGAGGCTATGACATCTTAATTAAATGTATACTTCATGGAGACATAGGGCAGGAACAATCTGTGGTAGAGACAAGTACGTTGGGGTTAGATATGCAGACACGTAGGTGGCAGAAAGGCAAGGAAGACATGAGGAGGATTTTGAACTGTAAAATGTATTCCAGTTTGTAATTTTAATCTTTCAAAATATTGATTAAAATAGTTTATGAAAATTGATCCACTCCATAAATAATTTAATACTTGTCTCTTGTCTTTGTCTGGGCCCTTGGAGGTCATGTGGAGCAGGAATCCAATGTGGAAGCCTCACCAAGGATCAGAATGCACTCCAGGCTTCAGGACAACTCAAGAAGGATGATGACTATCAGCATCTCTTAGCAAGAAATTCCTTGGCTGTGCTTGCAGCGTAATGAAACAGCATCATGATGCCCACGGACAACTAGCCTACCTCGTTCTGTCCACTACTAAAATAACTCTCCTCTGAGAGCACATTTAAACTATTCCTAGAAATCTTGTTTTCTAATCTCCTTTGGAAAGACTAAATAAACCTAGTGAATTTATTCTTAAAAACAACCCATTATTTTAAAAGTCCATATTAACGTGATTACATAGTAGCATGCAGAATGTAATGGAGAAGTTCCCCAGCTATGGATTACACCGAATGATGCTTTCATTGAGCCCTGTTTAATCGGTATTACTGAACTCTGTACCAGCTTGAGAAAGTGACTGGAGTAAAATTATTCATATGCTTACTTAAGTTAGCTGCCATTTATAGAATTTGACCTAAATTGTACTCATACAGCAAGGAGTTCATTTCAATAACATATGTGGTATGGATAAAATACCTAAATGGCAAAGCTCTCAAATGAATATTTGGAAGGGAAACATCACACATTATTACACCTGCAACAAGTTCCTTGTTATTTCCCACCTGGAACACAGACCCTTTGTTCTGGTTGCTAACAGTCCTGAGCTCATAATCACACAGGCACATGATTTCAAAAAGGAAAGCTTAAGCCTTTCGTGAAGGACAGTTAGAGGATACTCAAGCAAACTGAAAGCAAAGGCACACACACGTCCTGTGTCACTCACCATGCTTTGTATGAACGGTCCTCTCAGATCTAGGTAGGGCAGAGTGGGGTGTAACACGAAGTCCTTGTCTTAAGAGCTCCAATCAAACAGTAACTAAGTGGTTTAAATAGAAACATGTATTTTGAAAGGTTAATCCGCCCATGCACAGGGAACTCCCCCGTGTCACTCTACCACCAGAAGCTATTAATATTCCCTTCTCAGTACAAACACAATCTATAGATAAAAGATCCACGACCTATGTGAAACACCACAGAGGATTCCCTCTTAGTCTCTAATGTTGCAATGGAAATACAAGAAAACAACAGACTTCTTCAGGCAATAGGGGTCCTACAGGAAATCCACCTGCCCACTGAGTGGAAAAGTTCTATCAGGTTTAAAGGGCCACACATAAAGAGAAGTTTAGAATTAGTATAATTTACTGTAAGGACCACACAGGTCAAACACTCATTTCTAGGAATGTTACTCTCTTTCTTCTCACCATTTCTTTCCCTGAGAGAACCACTACCAAGGTTAATATCTAAATACCAGTCTTTAAAGTCATTCAAAAATAAACACATTACCTTTTAAAAACAGCGGTGGCTGAGTGTTTTCGTATGTAGAAGAGAAATTATATTTATAAGCCCCAACTGTTGCCTGACTAGTGTTATTGGGTTCCGAATTATATGTATCATCACCTAGAAAACAGTCTCCCACAATGGAGTACTACTCAGCTATGAAAAATAATGCATTTATGAAATTCTTAGGCAAATGGATGGATCTGGAGGATATCATCCTGAGTGAGGTAACCCAATCACAAACGAACACACATGATATGCACTCACTGATAAGTGGAATTTAGTCCAGAAACTTAGAATACCCAAGATACAATTTGCAAAACACATGAGACTCAAGAAGAAGAAAGACCAAAGTGTGGATACTTTGTTCCTTCTTAGAATGGGAAAGAAAATACCCATGGAAGGAGTTACAGAGACAAAATTAGGAGCTGAGACAGAAGGAAGGACCATCCAGAGACTGCCCCACCCAGGAATCCATCCCATAAACAACAAAAAAACCCAGACACTATTGCATATGCCAGCAAGATTTTGCTGGCAGGACTCTGATATATCTCTTGTGAGGCTATGCCAGTGCCTGGCAATTACAGAAGTGGATGCTCACAGTCAGCTATTGGATGGAACACAGGGCCCCCCAATGAAGGAGTTAGAGAAAGTACCCAAGGAGCTGAAGGTATCTGCAACCCTATAGGAGGAACAACAATATGAACTAACCAGTCCCCCCCCCACCCCGAGCTTGTGTCTCTAGTTGCATATGTAGCAGAGGATGGCCCATTCAGCCATCAATAGGACGAGAGGCCTTTGGTCTTGCGAAGATTATATGCCCCAGTACAGGGGAATGCCAAGGCCAGGAAGCAGGAGTGAGTGGGTTGGGGAGCAGGGCAGGGGGGAGGGTATAGGGGACTTTCAGGATAGCATTTGAAATGTAAATGTAGAAAATATTTAATAAAAAAAATTTTTAAAGAAAAATAAAGAAAGAAAACAGTCTCCCTAAGCAATGACATGCTTCTCCAGCGTAAGACAGACATATAGACATGTCCATCAGTTCAGGAATGAAATGTTTGCTGATGAAGTACCTGATATTGGCTATCGATGACATTTTTTTTTTGCATTGAGTTCACACTTCAAGCTGGTGGAGTAGAGAATCTAATGGCCTACATTGCTGTGTGGGTCTGTGGAACCAATCGAGCCCTCAGCACAGCAGACATGCCACCCCCAGATCACCAACTGAGACCAGTTCACAAGATGTCTCACCTGGAACTCCACTCTCACGAGCACTTGTTAGAGAGTCTTCAAAGAATTGCTTCTTTAAAATTACAGTGTTTATAAGAATCCGTTCTGGGTGACCATGTCATATGAGGTTTTAGAATTTTATATTTTTGTATATTTTCAAAAATATTCAAGAGCATAGATTATTCATGTAGTTTGCACAGGCAGTCACGTAATCCCTCTCCAGACAGGAAACAAACTGCCCTTAATCTGAGTTATTAAACATAGTTGGTGAAACACCATTGTTTCCAGATATAAAGCATTTTGAATGCCCTTTGAAAAGCCTCTCCACTAACACAGAATGACATTTACCTTCTTCATTTCTCCCCATGTGAAAAAAAGAATTACTGTTTCACTAAAATATGCCCTGTTGCTGTGATGTCAAAGAGCAAGAAGAAATGCATCATCTAACATCAGGAAGGTTAGGTGTTATGCTGTCTTTGCAGGGTGGAACTTTTACATGTAACCAAGGTTTTCCCTTGCTATAAGCACCGCTAACATTACAGAAGGCTGCACAGAAGTAAAGCATGAACATTTTTATTACAATGCAGGAGAGTTCCCAGCGTTTATGGAAGAATCATCTTGTCTCCAGCCTTGTTCTTCTTCACTAGATTATCAACCACATAAATTAAATGACATAAAGAAAACATATGTGTGTATTACAAATCTGTCAAATCAGGTAGGAAGGTTATANTGGAACACAGGACTCCCAAGGTAGGAGCTAGAGAAAGTACCCAAGGAGCTGAAGGGGTCTTCAACCCTATAGGTGGAAGAATAACATGAACTAACTAGTTCCCCCTGTGCTCATGTCTCTAGCTGCATATATGGAAGAAGATGGCCGAGTTGGCCATCATTGGGAGGAGAGGCCCCTTGGTCATACAGACTCTATATGCCCCAGTACAGGGGAATGCCAGGGCCATTATGTGGGAGGGGGTGGGTAGGGGAGCAGGGCGGGGACGTGGTAGGGTAAGGGAAAATTTCTGGATAACATGTGAAATGTAAATGAAGAAAATATCTAATAAAGAGAAAAAAAGAAGCTTATTGTAACACTATGAATACTATCAAGAAAAAAATGTATTGCCTAATGTATAATGCACAATATTGTAGTCAGTACACTATATACTAAGAAGTCTTTTCAATACAAACCTATTATTGTTGTCTCAAAAAAAAAAAAAAGATGGACAGATAGACTTTGTTATCAGGTTTCTCACCGTTCTGTCTGGAAAGGAGCCTGGATTCTCCACAGAATGCTGTGGTAGAGCAGGGTTAGGACAGGTCCCTAAAGCCCCTGAATCTTTTCAGTACATTCAAGCCACTAAACACCAAAGCATGATCTGGCCATCTGCCTGCTAAGTGACCAGGGCTGCTCACAGAGTATCACTTTGTCCAGTGATTTGCCTTCAGGGAAAAACAAGGAAATGAGTTAAAAATTTTAATAATAAAACTTGAAGACATGTCTAAAGTGACTGATGAAAAATGAAGTTTACACGCCTTGAGGGCACAAGTGTCAGGACAAGGGTGAGAAGAAGGAGAGACGGAGATTAATGAAGTAAGGTAAGTCAGGTGAGTGTTGGCACGGGAGAAACGCAAGCTCTGGACTCCATTCATTTTCTTCCAAACATAAAGAGTAGTACAAAGCCTCAGGTGAGCAGTTCCCAAGCTTCAGGCTGGAGAGAAGTCAGCCTTGCCTGTTTCCAAAGACAAGCTGTCTGTGCCATGCATCAGTGAACTGCCCCAGATGTGCATGTCTTAAGAGCAGGCTGTGCACCTGTGTACTTTGTACAGATGTGCCACTATACTTCAGCGCACATTCTGAAGAGATTCTAAGTGCTCTCTTCTCTCTGTCTGTGCCATGGACTCAGGCCCTGACCCTTCTTGACCTTACAGCATCCAGAGTCCAAAATACACATAGGAAATTGGAGTTGAGATGAGAGTAGGTACAGTTGCAAATTCTACTGTCAAAGATCTTACCACTATTAAGTTTCTCTAAAAAGGAGGTAAGGCCTATTTGGCAATCCTTGTCTGATGTAAGCTCAGTCTCTCCAATTGTTCTAGTACATTCTATCTTTTAGGTGGTAGTTTTCAGAGAACTGGGACCCTAGGGAAAAAAAACCAAAAACCAAAAAACAAAAAACAGAATCCTCCTCAAGGGAATCTACAACTCTTTCCATGTTTTGGTACTTAAAATTGCCAGGAGAGATTCAAACCAGAGTTTGATTATATTTTTCTCACAACCTCAGGATGTCACCTGTGATCCTACTTAAGGACAGAAATAGCTCTGAAAGTATCCCTGGCTGGGCTGAGTATCAAAATGGAAAGATCAAAGTGCAGGTTTCTGTTCCATCGTCTCCTAAGCCAAAATGCTATGAGCAAATTTTGTTGTTAACTTGAAGCCTCTAGATTCATAAAAGGATTGTCATTTTCTATTTTATTCAGGCACTTGGTATTGGAAGTAGACATAGCTAAAGTTTAGTGACTATTATTTCAAAGTAAAAAGGCAGTTTAATATATTTTTGCTACTGTCCCAGACTACAGCATCCATTGTCCTGTGAAAGTGCTTTTAAAAGACAGTTCAGAGTAGATCACATGAAATTTAAGAAAACATGAGTTGGATATCAAGTCCAAGTGGATCAAAGACCTCAGCATACACTGAATCAAATAGAAGAGTTGGTTCTCTAAAAAGATCTCATTCTGCTTTGTTCTGCAAAATTCTGCTCCAAAGGAGGATACGATATGCAAGGATGTGGGGCAGGAGATAGGCATACATTACCTTCCTAAAAAGGTAGAAATGATGGGGATGGGTTGGAGATGCAGATAAATCAGAATCACAGCTGTCTGAGACTTAAGTCCAGTTATCACTGCAAGCCAACGCAAGAGACACTGTAGTTCTTAGAAGCAATGCTATGTGTTGATGGTGCAGATCAGGCCTTGGAGAGTTCTGGCACTCAGCACCTGTGACTTTTGCCCTCACCGTCATATCCTTTCCTGTTTGCAGGGCTCATGGATGTCTTTCCTCACTCAATTCCAAGACCCCTGACTGTTTTCAACATCATCTTTGCCTTTGATCATTCCTCCTTTTTGTTCACCACCCAGAGAGTAATAACGTAGAGATCAGGGATTTGGACGAAATCCATTAAATTCCATCTTTGAATGATGTCTACAGTCTCCATTCACGGAATGAATAGTACGTACTGGAATCTTTCTATGCCCCACTTGAAGAAATACTTTTCTTATAACATGTATTGTTTTCAGTTGAAAAATAAAGAGGGCAATGATTCCTGATGGTAAGCTTTGAGTTCCACCGACTGTCTGTGACCCTCATTTCCTTGATCTTCAGATCTTAATTCCAAACTATTTTGGAGGTCATGCACTGGGGAATAGACAGGAACCTTAGAAGTATACAGATGGCTTATGGATAGGTTTATGGATATTTTGAAGTAAAGCTATTTACTAAGCAGAAGTTAGAAGAGGGCTTCAATGTTTTATCTCAAAGGACTCAAAAATTATATTGTAAATGTAAAAATTTCCCTCCAGCACTTTGAAACTCATAAAATAATATTAAAGCTTATGTTGGAAGTATTTTATACACCAAGGAAAATGTCTATTTATAGAAGTTTAATTTAAACCAATGCATCACTCTTAGTGGCATATGATCTAACCAATTCACTATATAGTAGGTCTGTTTAAACACTGGTTGTCTCTGTTGCTTTTTCTGCAAATGAGATTGGCATAGACTGTGCATGGCTATCCCTCTAGGCCAAATAACCTACCAGTTTGTATTACAAATATCACATGACACATGTTTATGTAGCTTGGTATTATACTATAAAATCAATATTCTGTTCTTTTTAAGTTGAGTGTTCTTTTTAAAATACTTATTTATTTTTATTTTATGTAGTTTTTTGACAGGTCTATTTTTATTTTATGTATGAGTGTTTGCCTGCATGTAAATATATGCGATTCATATGCTGTACCCACAGAGGCCAGAAGAGGGTAACAAACCTGGAACAGCGTGTGTATGAGCTCCCATTTCAATGCTGGGGACTAAGCCAGGGTCTACTAGAATACCTGTGGGTGCTTTTAACTGCTGGGCCATCTCTCTGGAACCCTGATGGTCTATTTTCATGACCTTGTATAACTGAGGGGAAGAGCTTCCAAATATAACTCTTACATTGTGCTTAGTTTTGCTCTGATATAATTTATGCTCATAGAATTTAAACTTTTTAAAATATGAAGCTAGAGTATCAAAGACCTAGTGTTTGATGCCCAGCACAATTAAAAAGTTACACACATGAATAATACAGTAAATAGGTCTTGGTAAAACTGTGATTGTATATTTTATTATCGTATAAAAATATTTGATATTTATGAAATATTCGATGCAAAACTATTTTCCTCTATTTTATAAATATGCTAGGGTTGCAGAGAATCAGGAGTAGTGAAAGACCTGAAATATATTCTTTCTTTAACTTTTAAATTATCAATGTTAATCATAAGAACAATGTAAAATATATACAGTCCAAAATCGTAGGAAATAGAGAAATAGAGAAGTACCTTCTTTTATGCTTTTAAATATGGCGACCAGTTCAGAAATTTGAGGCATTCTTTCTCTATTCATTTACACAATAGCTGTTGTCAGACTAGCCATGTTCTGTTACTTAATGAATGTAATAAGTAATTGGGTACCAGGAATACCATGCACAGTTCAACATTCTCTCTTTTACTGACCTTGTGGGTTCTGGGAGGACAATATGAGAGCCTACTGGAATCATTGCTGCAAGGAGAAGCAGATCAGGGAACATCCATCTGATCTTAGAGGAATCAGAACACACAGGATTAGTCTGCTAGAAGCCTAAAGGCCAACTTAGTAGATCTTCCGAGTTGCCTAGGAGGGCCTGCTCAGAGTTGAGGGTTCCTCCAACCTGTCCAGAACACAGATTGTAGCTATACATGGTGGATTATGCCTGTAGTTTCAAGATAGGAGGATCCTTGCAAGTTCAAGGTCCCATGGCATATAGAGTGAGACCTTATCTCAAAACAACAATCAACCTCCCTCAAACCAAAACAAACTCAAAAGAAGATGTGAGTGGCTGTTATCCCTTGGGGAGCTCATTCCTTGCTACCTCTGATGGCTGCCTCAAGAACCGTTAGGTATTTCATTGTTATGCCTCTGGGGTTATTACTCTGCACAATGTCAGACTCATTACACTGGACTCCTAATGCATCCTAGGAGTCTGGGAGTCTTGCATCTCACCCTGCCTTTGTGACTGCAGCCAAAAGAGCTTTTTAAGCTCTTTGGACAATTTAGAAAGTTTATTTTCCTCCTCTTCCAAGATTATTGCTGTTCTTGTAGGGTGATTGTGCAAACTGAGACCAACACTTACAAAGCAATAAGAGTCCATCATGTACTCTGTCAACAAGCACAAACAGAAGGAGCTTGAATCCTAGGTTGTGTCAGGGAAGTAGGCATTGGGCTGACATCAGAGCAGGCCACTCAGAGCTATCACCGACCATTCCAAAGTCTGAGAAACATCTGTATGCTGCCTTCTAAGCCATGCCTCTGTGAATTCTAACTCTTTAGGAACTCTTCATAAAAATTATAGCTTGGTTTGTTTTGCTGCAGAAAGACTACCTTGTTTTTGCCACCAGGAAGGGAGTCACCCTGGAGGTCTGATGTTCCCAGACCACAGCTTTGTGAAATCCTACTCGGTCTCTGCTGCAGGGCAAGTCTGCCAGCCTCTGAACACCCAAGGCCCCTGTCTTAAGGGAGAGGAAACATGTGGTACAATTCTACTGAGTTCCCAGAAACGACTTTAGTGATGTATTGAAAGAAGCTAAGTTCTAGAAATGAAGGCCAAAGAGGCTTGTGCCAAAACTGTGGGTAAGAAGGAAGTCTACTCGTGTTGTGCTGATGAATTATTGAGCTTGGAAAACAGTGTTGCCCTAAGTTTAATTACCCTTCACAAATGAGGAACAACAGAAAACAAAACAAAACAGAAAAGGCAATGATGCCATGGCCTCCCATCATCTCAAAGCTTCATGGGGAAGTTCTGGTCAGGTTTGTAGCTAAGCTTTGGGGGTCCATAAAATTGGAAAAATAAGTGGGAAGGGCTGGGACTTTTTCCTTCCTTCCTTCCTTCTTTCCTTCCTTCCTTCCTTCCTTCCTTCCTTCCTTCCTTCCTTCTTTCCTTCCTTCCTTCCTTCCTTCCTTCCTTCCTTCCTTCCTTCCTTCCTTCTTTCCTTCCTTCCTTCCTTCCTTCCTTCTTTCTTCCTTTCTCTTCCTTCCTTCCCCTTCCTTTCTTTCTTCCTTCCTCTCTTTCTTCCTCCCTTCTTCCTTCTTTTCTCTTTCTTCTTTCTTTCTTCCTTTCTTGCATTTATTTATTTATTTATTTATTTATTTATTTATTTATTTATTTTACCTTTCTACATGAGTATACCTATATATACAGAGAGAAAATTCATGCCATAGGCTGAAAGTTTGGAATTATTTGTTTTTAAATCAATGTGTGTGTGTGTGTGTGTCTGTCTGTCTGAAGGTGAATTTGCTTAACTTTAAGAAGAAACTCGGAATAACAATTTCTCTTTGGTGCTTTATTTGGTTGAGGAGAAAATTGTTGCCTAAGACACAGAGTCTGAGACACAGTCTTCAACTAACAATGAAATATAGGTCATATTTTCTTGGCAATATCTGTGGACACTGTGACCCAAAATCTTAGGGAGTTTCCAGTGAAATGCTGAATTTATTATATTGAGTGATGGCACCTTTATTTTAAATGGAACAACCCAATGATATACTTAAACAAAGGTATGCATTCTGAATACTAAAATGTATGAGTGGTTTATAATTTAGCCCCTGTACTGGTACAAGTTGATATAAACACCAAAGTTTTCATTTTACAAGCAAGGCTGGCTTTTGAAAGTGTAGGGCAAATTTAAGGGAGGCAAGAACACAGTGAATAAGAAACTACCCCGAGCAGTAGGTCCGGCCAGGGACTGTGAAGTATCCCAGCAGCCTACAACTCCCCACACAGCCCGTAACCACCTCCCCAACACTCCCACTGCCTCTCTGAGTGGGAGTTTATCTTTTCTAGCTATCACCACTGGTAGGGTAAAAACTACTTTCATGGTTACTGAAAGCTGAAGAGTAATACTTGACTGATCATGACCCATGACTCATAGTTTAAAGACTTCTGTAGTAAGCATGCGTAAGATTTCTCCTGGGCAAACGTTTCCCATTGTACAGATTGCTTTCGGTTCTTTTCGTCCACTTCCCCGTGGTACTTTCCAGATGAAGTGCTTTCACTTAACCTCTGGATTCAAAACTTCCAGGAGAAACAGAATTTTGAAGATTATTTTGTTAAATTTCCCCTTAAAGGTTTGTTCCTTAATAGTCTCAAAACTGGTGGCTGTACAAAAACATTAAAAGCATTTGAGAATGTTTCCAAGTGACAAGGCTTCCTGTGCCCTTGAACTTCATCCACAGTCATTCTGGGTGTGGTTCCCTTTGTGTGGCCCAGTGACACAGAGCAGAATCACCGACTCATGAACTCAGAACCTTCTATAAACAGACATCCTTGAAAACCATCATTCAGATGTTCCCCCAACCCTTTCATAGGTCATATGATCAAAACTTGTACTTCAAAATAGACTTAGTAAAACACAAATTTCTAGAATCTCCTTGAAACTGGAAGAATAGTCAAAGGAAACACAGGAATGGAAGTATCAACAATATTTGTAAGATAAGGGAAATTGACATACCAGAAAAATAATTTCATATAACATTCTAAAAAATTTATAATCTACCATTTATTTTGTCATCAGAGTCATAGTCTTTCAATGATTTGGTACTAGAAACTTGTGTTTTTAAAATTCAGTGTTAGTTTAGCATTTGATTATTTAGTTCCTAGTTTATAGTTACAAACAGGTTTACTGGTATTTCTATCTATAGAAATACCATATGTAAATGCAGTTTCAAATGTGGTTCATAAGAATCTTTCAGGATATAAGAGTGTGTGCACATTCACATCTATGGGCATGTGGGAAAAATCGTGTATTCACAAAGTACTCATGGCTATATCAGGGCTCTGGCAAGATTTTTCAGGGAGTGAACATAAGAAGAGAATAAGGCAAGGCTGGCACAAAAATGTGAATGGCAGTGCAGTACGTGTAGTTTCAAATCCTCTCCTAGTATGTTGAGCTGGAGGGCCTGGGCTTGGCAGACTGGGATGAAATGTATCAGGTGTAGTAATAAGGGCTACCTGCGGATGTTCCTCTTCCTGTTTACTTGGCATCCCCCCTAGGTGTTCCTTCTCAGCATCAGCATCTCTGAATCTCTATGGAACCAATTCAGCTAATGAGATGCTCAGCATCATCATTAAACTAGCATACCTATCCTCTGAGGTTAGCCTTATATGATCCTCTGTTGAAGATGTTTATTGCAAAAAACACATTTCAAAATCACAGTGATTTTATTCACCTTGAAATTTCACTTTGAAAGCAAAGTACAGGCCTGTGTGTGTGTCTGTGTGTGTGTGTGTGTGTGTGTGTGTGTGTGTGTGTGTGTGTGTTACCCTGTCTCCTAGGATGCAAATGGTATTTTACTAGACTTTTCCCATTTAACACAAGATTTCTCTCTGTCTCTGTCTCCCTGTCTCTGTCTCTGTCTCTGTCTCTCTCTCTCTCTCTGTCTCTCTCTCTCTCTCTGTGTGTGTGTGTGTGTGTGTGTGTACATATGTGTATGTGTGGGTTGGGGAGGGGGAATAGGAAAGCTTTAGCAGAACAGTGGCAGGCCAGATACATCCTTTTAAGGTTAATAAATACACAATAAGAAAGACACGTATTCAAGGTTAATAAGAGACTGCTGAATGTTGCCTTGATTTTCTCAGAACTTGCTAATCATCATTATGTGATGGAGATCTCAGGGGAAGCAAAGCCCCTCTTAACTTAAGGTCACTACTTTTTCTCAAATCTAAATGGCGCACAGCAGGTAAGTAACAAGAAATGAAAATTTGTTCTCTGGCTTCAACTTTTAAAAGTAAGTTTATACTTACCTATTCATATTTCAAAAAATATTCACCCTGACTTTTAAATTCTCCAAAAGTAACCTCTCCCCAAATCCTTTTCAAATATTATATGTTTTTAAGCTTTTATGCACATTTAATTTTCTGGAGAATTTAGCTTCCAGTAGTATTTTTCCCCTCACATAAGTTTAGGTTTAATACTTGAAACATGCATATTAAAACAAGTAGGTGAGAAAAAACTGTCTTTAAAAATCACCTGTAGAAAGTAGTAACTGATACGGTCTCTTTGAGAGTGTAGGGATAATTAGTCAGATAAGAATATCTACTTTGTTGTTATTCATTTCCTCAACTAATACCCACCGAGTGCCTCCCATGTGCCAAGTGTCATTCTTGGTGATAGTAGAAGTTACAAAGTTCCATGCCATGCCATGCCATGCCATGGTAGAACATGAGATGAACTGGAAGAGACCGAGCATCAAGAGCAAGAGAAACAGAGAATGTGTCCTGTGGTAAAAGTCGAGGTGCAGAAGCATGAAACCGAGTGATATCTGCTGTGAAGGGGAAGCAGAAAAACAATGAGCATCTAGGTTTCTGGGGGCATGGTGTTCCACAGAGGGAACAATACCAGTCAAAACCTCAGAGAAGGACTGTGCTGAGAAGAGGCAGTTAGAGGATCGTTACTTAGAAGTTCCCTTCTTGATTGGAACCTTCCATCTCCCAGGGAAGCTCCTTAATATAGAAGGTAAACAATTCAAAAGAGCATCATGAGGGCCCTGAAACTTACCTGATTCACTAGATCTCTCTCTCCCAGACTAGAGGAAGATGGCTGAAGGTTACTCTTAGTCAAGCCAAGCTGCAAAGAAGACTGAGACCAGACCAGCTTCTTGGGAGGAGAACCCAACTGAGTCACTTGGATAGGACACCACCAATCTGCTGAGCTGCCTGTAGGCTGTGCAGTGTGCTCCAGGCTCCCAGCCTTTAGTGAGCTGTCCCCATGCCTCTCCATGCTGGGGTAGGCTGTGGTAATGCAGCTGTCTTTGAGTCAATTCTGCTTCTGTGAGTAACATATTATTCCTGTAATCACTATACAACCCATTGGTTCACCAAGTCTGACTCTGGTTGGATCTGTACTTGGATCTGTCATGGGCTATGTATGTGGAGTGAGCAGGTGTTGCATCCCTCCAGGAAAAAGTCTACTCACAGAACAAAGAGTAAGAAAGACTGGATTATAGGACCCAGGAGCTTTCATCGGTCCTTGTTACCCTGACATACCTTGGGCCAGGAAGGATGAGTGTGATAACATTGCAATATCATTTTGTTTCAGAAGAATCCTTCTAGATTCTGTGTTGAGGACTGCCTTTAAAGGAGCAGAGATACAAAGGTGGATCTAGGCTACTTCAGACTCATGGATTTGATGGCCAGATGTCCCAGGAGGGTATTGTCTGAAGTCAGAGCAATATGGCAGGAGGACTGGAGGATGAACAGCTAGGCTTTACTCATGTAAATGGGAGAGTGTATTGTCCCTCACTTATGAGGAAGTGTGAGGAATGGAAGGGTTAAAGAGGAAGATCTCAAGTTCAGTTTCCAATCCAATCGACTATAGTTAAGCATGTCTGAGATATAAAGAGCGCCATGCAGGAGGTCGAATACACATCGGCTGGAAGCTGATGACCCGAAAGTCCTGAGGTCAGGGTGGAGGTCACCATCCAGGAAGAGAAGGCTACAAAGTGAACTCTGGTTTGCTCCAGTGTTAAAAGAAAAGGAAAAGTCAGCAAACAATCAGTAAAGAAATAAAAATCTAGAATGAAGCATGTACTTAGCTGTTGGGGGGAAACAAAACTGGTGCCCTTGAAATCATATAAAAAGAAGGAAGGAAGACCTGTATAAATACTTCATATGTATAAATACTCCAGATGTGTAAGGGACATGAAAAATGCCCTCTAGTTTCAAAGATGTGAGCCTCATCTGGGAACTCAATAAAAGTAGTGTTGTTGGAGATCTAAGGTGAAGGCCACAGTGGATGGAGCTAGGAGAGAAAAACAATTTAGGCATCTATATTAGTCAGGGTTCTCTAGAGTCACAGAACTTATGGGTAGTCTCTATATAGTAAAGGAATTTATTGATGACTTACAGTCTGCAGTCCAATTCCCAACAATGGTCCGTAGCAGCTGTGAATGGAAGTCCAAGGATCTAGCAGTTGCTCAGTCCCACATGGCAAGCCACCACACCTTTAATCCCAAATGACCTTGAACTCGGAGATCTCCCTGTCTTAATCTTTTGGAATCCTTAGCCACTATGCCTCAAGATCTCTATACCAAGATCCAGGTCAGAAACTTCTATCTCCCAGCCTCCAGATTAGGGTCACTGGTGAGCCTTCCAATTCTGGATTATAGTTCATTCCAGATATAATCAAGTTGACAACCAGAAATAGCCACTACAGCATCAATATCAGAATTAATATTATTCTGGTATTTTGCTGGTCAGGAAACCTTTGACTGAAGGCCTCATGTACTCACTCAAAGCCCCAAGTCTAGTAGAACCAGCGTGTCAGCTCACTGAACCACAGGTGTGTCATGACTGTATTGGAAGATGGAAGAAAGCACAACAGAGGGTTAAATAGACAGAAGATGAACAACAGGAACAGGAATTATCTTAAGAAAGATGGTCCCACATTCTTGCATGCTGTGTCTCCTTGTCATTAGACTTCCTCTCGGTTTCCCAGAGGAGACATTCAGACGAAGTTAAGGAAAATGTTTCCTTTGTCTTTAAGCTGTACTATTGATATCCACAGACCACTCTTCAAATAGTATATTTGTATTTCTCCAGACAAAATCAGGTATGAACATTTATTTTCAGAGCTGTGACTTCAGAGGAGAGTGGTAACCACAGCCAGTTATGTTCCTACCAGCCTTCCATGAGCGGGGATGCTTGGGAAGCTGAAGAGGTGGCTCGGCCATGAAAAGTGCTCGTGTCTCTACTCCCAGTAGCCAGCTCCCAGCTACAGCTCAGACTTTAGGGAATGCAGAGACATTTGAAGCCTTTTCAGGTACACACAGCCTACATATACATAAGATAAAAATAAAGTCAAAAAAACCAAAGTTGTCTCTGAGAAAGGGCCACTCTGAATCAGGAGCCATGAGGGAATTCATACTAAGAGATTTTTCTACTGTTTCTTGAGGAACAAAGAAAGGGTGAGATGGAGAAAAGAGTTTCATAATCAGATTTGAGGATGGTTTTAAAAATAATTAATTGGGTTAGAAAAAATGAAAAATGCAGGGCCAAAAATATATATATATATATATATATATATATATATATATATATATATATATATATATATATATATATAGTGGTAAGGAACAGAACAAGAGGAAGACTTCTTACCACAGGAAATGGGGGAGCATGTTATACAGATTGATATTTTTTATCACTTACTTTTAAATCCAATTTTATAGAAAAAAAAGTTGAGAGTTTATAAGTGGAATGAAGTGGTCTGAGCAGAAGTCAAAGCTATGGATTGCGTTCTCTGGCAATGGTGTTTTTTAGCACATATACTTTTATGCTTGCTATGTCCAGTGAGTTCTGTTTGGAAAGGCACATATTGTATGTCCAATGTAGGGCACCCCCAGAACTTGTGTCTCTAGCTCCACATGTAGCAGAAGATGGCCTAGTCGGCCATCATTGGGAGGAGAGGCCCCTTGGTATTGCAATCTTTATATACCCCAATACAGGGGAACGCCAGGGCCAAGAAGTGGGAATGGGTGGGCAGGGGAACAGGGCGGTGTGTGTGTGGGGGGAACTTTCAGGATAGCATTTGAAATATAAACTAAGAAAATATCTAATAAAAAAATTCAAAAACAAAACCCAACAATAGATACCAGATCTGAGGAAACACAGCTTCTCTCAGAGGACGTCTGGCTTTTTAAACCAGTGAGGCTTATTTTGGTTTTTACATTTTCAACACTATTTAAGTTAGGCTTTGGCTGTTTCCCTCATATTAACAAGATTTTGACCTAATTTCATGTTGATATATATTACAAATGAAATTAAGCCAAGGGTGTGAATTAGTTAGGATGAAGGGAATACGATGCTCTAGAGTAGCTGTTAATCAATCATTGACTTTATATTAGTATTATATATCTTCAGATGATAGTGCTAATTGTGTTGTGAGACTTCCTAATATTCCCAAATATCAGAGTGGATGCATAGCAACGCTCAGAGGCCAGAGCATTCTACAGATGCAGAGAATTAAGAAAGTAATACCTTGCTGGCAACATGGACCATGTGTTAAAGGACAGTGGGAAATTAGGGGACAGCGTTGACTTTCTAAAACTTTACCTTCTTTCTCCTGAAAAATGATTTTTAAGAATACATTTAGCATCTGGCCCATCTCCTCTCTTCTTTATGCCAATAGTCTAATGGAATTGGCAAGTTAAATACTTTAGTAGAAATATAAATTCTGATCTGGTGTTAAAGTTTATTAGTGAGAAATCACTCATCTCTGAGAGTTACCAGATAACTATGACAGTAACAGTTTGCCATAAGCACAGGTCTGGTTTTGAAAGGAAAACTGAAGATGAAGTGGCTTCATTCCAGGTTGTTGAACTGGAGTTCGGATCCTAGAATCTAGCAGTGACAGAGACTTGTGTACAACACATACTCTATCCTAATCCCTGACTGCTGTTTGGTGCCACCTAGTGGCTGCTGTCTCCAACACCTTAACTAGCTACACAGCTTCTGGCTATGGGGACCCCCATCTTACTGTCTTGAAGAGAGGGGTGCTTCTGCTGAAAACTTTCTTTTCACTTATCATCTGGTTCATCAGTGTTACCTCTCATTTTCAAGACAAGAGAAGGTTTTTGTTGTTGTTGTTTTAACTTTATAAGACAGGTTTTTTGTTTGTTTGTTTTTTGTTTTTTGTTTTTTTGTTTTTCAAGACAAGAGGGTTTTGTTTTGTTTTATCTGTACTGTCAGGAAGACCATAGGAACTGTTTTCCAATCGCTTTATGTCAGAACTCAGATTGCCTCAGAAGTATTCTTCCTGGCTATTTCTCTGTGTATCAAGTTTTAATAGGGTGTTTAGAGAATGGACTCACAGACAGAACCATGAGTTTCAAGAGGTATGCTGTGTCCTTGAGCATGAGTGCCTAGTTGTACAGTTCCTTTCCATGTCTCCCTTTGTATGGAATAATTGGCTTAATTCTGCATCTCCCACCTGGAGAGACAGAATGCCATACTGTCTGCATTTACAACGGGTTTGTTGTTGTTGTTGTTGTTGTTATTGTTTTGTTTTCTTTATAATGTCCTCAGTTCTTTCTGGTGGAAGACAATTTTAACTGGTACATTTATTTTTTTGAAGTATTATGGGATTTTTCAGGCAGAAAATTATAGAGAAAATTAAAATTGCTACAGTATCACTACCTCTCAAATAAAATCAAATTGGATTTTTAAATGACCACAGAATGTGTTTCAAAAATTCAAATAGAACTTGCATGAAAATCATAAACATAAACTCATCTTCTTCAGTGAAATTATTACTAGTATATATCATTAAATTTCCTTTTTAGTCTGTCAACTTTATGACATGCTAAAATAGAAACATTTTGCATCTTGCTTTGGGGGTTTAATGATATATTTTAGAATTCATTCCATATCGATACCTACAGGCATTCATTTGCCTCATTAAAAGCATTAGAGAATCATTCAACTTGCCTATAAATGTTTAAACTCAAGGAAGAATTTTGTAATGGAAGACTGCAAAATCAGCCTAGCTTGCTGTTGCAAAAAGAGAATTCTATGACTGGGTAAAATGCACATTTAATAGTCTGGATGAGGTAGGAGGGGGAAGATGACCGAAGCCCTTCTTGCTCCCTGGGCGGTTGACTTCTTGCTGTGTGAAGAGAGAGGAGGTCTCTCCTTGCCAGGACACTAAGAGGTCATGAAGGTTTATCATGATTTATTAAGAGTTTGACTGCCAACATGACTTGGGTTGGAAAATCACTGTATGAATTCTCAGGAGGGTTCAAAACCCTTCTATCTACAGCAAAGTAGTTTTTTGGAAATGAGCCCAAGGATTCAGAAAGAAGTGCTATGGAAGCATGGTGGCTAATCTCCAAAATGGTCCTAGAGAGCCCACTTCCTGGCATCCATACTCTCAGCAACCTCCAGCTATCTTCTTTTGAAATAAATGGCTCATCATAGATACTGAGTGAAGGCAACAGCTGAATTTAAGTCAGACATGCTTCAATCTGAGACCTAATGACCTGAGAAGACGGTAGGTTAACACTCGCTTTGGGAAACCTCTTTTCAATAGGATGGGGAACAAAGGCTTCATCTTCCCTGTACTCTTAAGCAATCAGCCATGTTCTCAGATGTGTGATATCTGTGTCTCTCTTTTTCCTACATATTGAATTCTTCCCTATTCTCTGCATATCTGGACTCAAGCACTTCTTGGGATACTGAGACTATTGTCTACTAGTATCAACTACATATTTATCCAGAGTCCTCCATGCCAAAGAGTTAACTCAGAATAAGCCATTAACAATGCATATGTGCTATGCTAGTAGTAACATATACATGTTCATACCTTTTTACAATACAGAATATAAAAGTCCCCTCACAACGTCAAATATAAAAGTGCTTTATCCATCCTCCCTCTCCATCAAAATTGGGTGATAAAAGACCATTACATACAAGTTTAGTAGCATAAGCCTATAGTCCCCACACTTGTTTAAGGTCATACTTGACTATGTAAGGTGTAAAAAATATTCTGGGGCAATAAATCAATTGGATTTTTATGAAGTGTGGATGCTTCAGTCCTTCTTAGAAGGAGGAACAAAATGCTCATGGGAGGAAATATAGAGACAAAGTGCAGAGCAGAGACTGAAGGAAAGCCCATGCAGAGACTGCCCCACTTGGGGATCCATCCCATATACAGTTACCAACACAGACACTATTGTGGATGTCAGGAAGTACTTGCTGACAGGAGCCTGATATAGCTGTCTTCTGAGAGGCTCCGTCAGAGCCTGACAAATACAAAGGTGGATGCTCTCAGCCAACCATTGGACTGAGCACAGGGTCCCCAGTGGAGGAGTTAGAGAAAGGACTAAAGGAGCTGAAGGGGTTTGCAACTCCATAGGAAGAATAACAATATCAACAGAGCTCCCAGGAACTAAACCACCAACCAAAGAGTACACATGGAGGGACCCATGGCTCCAACATATGTAGCAGAGGACAGCTACATATTGGTCATCAGTGGGAGGAGAGGCCCTTGGTCCTGTGAAGACTCTATGCCCCAGTGTAGGGCAAGGAATCGGGAGTGGGTGGGTTGGTGAGGACGGGGAGTTGGGAGGGGATAGGGGATTTTCGGAGGTTAACCAGGAAAGGGGATAACATTTGAAATGTAAATAAAGAAAATATTGAATGAAAAAGGACATCAATCTTATTTTTTGAGTTTTAAAGGTGCAATGAAGTTAAACATCCATCAAAATAGACTTTATTTTTATTTATTTGTTTGTTTGTTTGTTTGTTTGATTGTGTGTGTGTGTTTGTGTGTGTATCACATGATGGTAAGAAGAGGCCTTCTGCTCCTTGGGTACTTTCTCTAGCTCCTCCATTGGGGGCCCTGTGTTCCATCCAATAGCTGACTGTGAGCATCCACTTCTGTGTTTGCCAGGCACTGGCATAGCCTCACAAGAGACAGCTATATCAAGGTCCTTTCGCAAAATGTTGCTGGCACATGCAATAGTGTCTGCGTTTGGTGGCTGTTTATGGGATGGATCCCCAGGTGAGGCAGTCTCTGGATGGTCAATCCTTTGGTCTCAGCTCCAAACGTTGTCTCTGAAACTCCTTCCATTGGTATTTTGTTCCTAATTCTGAGAAGGAACGAAGTATCCACACTTTGGCCTTCCTTCTTCTTGAGTTTCATGTGATTTGCAAATTGTATCTTGGGTGTTCTAAGTTTCTGGGCTAATATCCACTAATATCCATATCATGTGAGTTCTTTTGTGATTGGGTTACCTCACTCAGGATGGTACCCTCCAGATCCATCCATTTGCCTAGGAATTTCATAAATTCATTGTTTTTAATAGCTGAGTAGTACTCCATTGTGTAAAAGTACCACATTTTCTGTATCCATTCCTCTGTTGAGGGACATGTGGGTTCTTTCCAGCTTCTGGCTATTATAAATATGTTTTGTAAATAGTTTGGCTGCTACGAACATAGAGGCATGTGTTCTTATTACCAGTTGGAACATCTTCTGGATATATGCCCAAGAGAGGTATTGCTGGATCCTCTGGTAGTACTATGTTCAATTTTTTGAGGAATCGCCAGACTGATTTCCAAGTACCCCCAGAGCTCGAGTCTCTAGCTGCATATGTAGCAGAAGATGGCCTAGGCAGCCATCACTGAGAAGAGAGGCTCCTTGGTCTTGCAAACTTTATATGCCCCGGTACAGGGGAACACCAGGGTCAAGAAATGGGAGTAGGTGGCTAGAGGAGCAGGGTGGGGGGAGAGTATAGGGGACTTTCAGGATAGCATTTGAAATGTAAATGAAGAAAATACCTAATAAAAAATTGGAAAAAGAAAAAAGAAGAAAAGAAAAGAAGAGGCCTTCTGATCCCCATGGAACTGGAGTTATAGGGCGTCATGTGGATGTTGGAAACCAAACCTGTGTCTTCTGCAAGAGCAGTAAGCATTCTTAACTACTAAGCCATCATAATTGACTTTTGACTTTACGTGTGTTATATTAATGTTTCTATGGCTTAGCTATATATTAATTTATAATTTTAATTAAGAAAATTATCCTTTTAATGGGTGAAATACACTAAATTAGTAAAAGATTATGCACAGTAGTCAATAGCACCCAGAAAAATAGAACTAAGTTACATGTTACTCGGTGATATCCCTCAGCTTCCTTAGAGTCTGCCATTAAATACAAAGAAAATTCCAGGCTTTGTGATATCATTTATGAGCTTCTTTCTCCAACCAGAAATTATAGCTTAACTTACCTGTTAAAAAAAAAAGCTTGAAATAATAATTTTGTTTTGTTTTGTTTTGTTTTTTGTTTTTTGAGACAGGGTTTCTCCGTATAGCTCTGGCTGTCCCGGAACTCACTCTGTAGACCAGGCTGGCCTCAAACTCAGAAATCCGCCTACCCCTGCCTCCCGAGTGCTGGGATTAAAGGCCTGCGCCACCAAGTTTGGCTTTTATATTAATTTTCTTGTATCGCATGACTTTTCAAAATTACTTTCTGTGTCTTCAATGCCATCCTTAAAGGTTTGGTGGCATTGTAACTAGACAGGGGAAACCAAAGGACTTTTCAAATGGAACATCTAGACTTCATGCAACTTTTAAGATATATATATATAACTTTAATATATATATATATAATATATATATATATATATATTTATTAAAGTTATATATATATATATCATAAAAGTTGCATGCACTTAAAAGTTGTATATGTATACATATATAGATAGATATAGATATAGATCTTTAAGAAATTTGCATAATGTGCTTTGATCAATTCCCTCCTACCCAAGTTTGCATCCTTTTTATTTTTTATTTGTTTAATTTAATCTATTCCAACCTGTGCTGATTAACTATTCTTAGACATGAATACTGCAGCATGGTCAACTCATCAAAGACTATTTGGGAAAGCTGACTCTTCCCCTCTCTGTAGTTATCAGTCACCAATAGCTCCTCAGCTTGCTCTCAACCACCTGTAACTCCAATTATAAGAGATAAGAGGTCCACTTCTGGGAACTGAAGAGATGGCTCTGCAGTTAAGAGCACTGACTGCTCTCTCGAAGGTCCTAAGTTCAAATCCCAGCAACCACATGGTGGCTCACAACCATCCCTAGTGAGACCTGACACCCTCTTTTGGTGTGTCTGAAGACAGCTAGAGCGTAGTTACATATAACAATAAACAAATCTTTTAAAAAAAAGAGAGATAGAGAAAGGTCCACTTCTGATATCCATAAGCCCCTATGTGCAGGGCATACATGCCTTTCCAATTCCCCATACCATACTGGGATTTAGTCTGACTTGAGCTTGTGAAAGTCTTCTCAATCTTATCACAGCCAGTATGAACTTATATGTGTAAGTTCCCTACTGTGTACATAAGACATTCTTTTCTTGTAATTGTCATCCAGTGCCCCTTAGACTCTTTCCAGCCCCTCTTCTGAAAGCCTTAGGAGGAGGAATTATGGTATGCATATTCCATCTAGGGCTGAACTTTCCAAAGTCTCTTATCCTCTGTACCTAGACCAGTTGGGAGTCTCTGTGTGAATCACCATCTTATAACATTACTATCCACAGGTTCTTGGCCCAGTAATGGTAACAAGTATAGGTTTCATCCTATGAAACCAGACTTAATCCTATCAGAAAATGGTTTATACCCACAATAGAAATGCCACTATTGAACAAATGTCATTGCAAATGACATGCAAATAATGTGGAAAGATAGTCATTATTGTAGCTCACAAGATTCACAGATGAGTAAGATTGGTAAAATCTTGTCTCCTCTGATAAAGTGCATTGAACTTTTCAGCACTATGAAAAATTTCTGCAGGGATGAAATATCCAACTTAGTCCCAGATTGGTTTCTCCATGTTCTATGACTTGGGTATCTTCAGCAACAGGGTTTAATTGAGACATGTGAGACTCTTTTCTATTATCTGGATGTCTGGACTCTGGCACCTCTTAGGCTACTAAGATGGTAAGTTCTGGATGGTAACCTACTGCTGGAGGAGCTTCTTAAAATAAATACAAACACACACAGAGAGACGGCAAGAGAGACAGAGACAGAGAGAGAGAGAGAGAAAGAGAGAGAGAGAGAGAGAGAGAGAGAGAGAGAGAAAGACAGAGACAGAAAATGTTAAAATGGAACTACCCTGTAACAGGATGATAATATTCCTATTAGATAACTCAGGCTAAGAAAAAAAAGCCTAATGTTGACAATGTATTATTTCTTTTGGAACTGCAGCAGTTGACCACTAAGGTACCATTGCCCCCCTTACATTATAGACTGTTGCAGTTGCTAAAGCTCTTAGTTATCTTTTCCCTGAAATTGGACCAAGAAATCTGTTGGTGGAAAGGAGAGCAGTGAGTCACCTGAAGTGGAAGTACGTTCTCAGGCTGCAGGGAACTGGGTGTGCAGAGAGAGAACTCATTTCAGTAGAGTGCAGGAAGTCACTTAATGCTGCTTATGAGTCAGAAAGGAGCAGAGCCAGTTGTGGCTGAGCCCTGGAACAGCTGCACTATATGCAGATGCTGGAGGATGTGTGCATGTGCATATGTGTATTCACTTTTATTCATCTGTACTCTACTCTGCTTTGATGGGGATCTCCCACCCCTGCACGAATTCTGCCTTTTGAGTCCCAGAGTAATCATTTATAGCCAACTAAGGTTATGAGAGCCTTCTAGGTCAAAGACATTTTTAAAAGATTATAATACATTTTCCCTTTTTTTAGTTTCCTTAATGGGTCCCAATGTAAGAATCTGGGTCTCAATGTAAGAATCTGTAGTTCAAAATATGTTTGATTGGAGAAAGAAAGAAAGAAAGAAAGAAAGAAAGAAAGAAAGAAAGAAAGAAAGAAAGAAAGAAAGAAAGAAGGAAAGAACTTCTCACAACACATTAATGCACTAGGCATTGTATTTAATTTATAAACAGATATGGCAGCTTCGGCTGAACAGCGTGAACATACTAATGGTGTTATTTCTGATGCTACTCCCTTTTGGAATGGCAGAATTATGCCTCTCCACATAACCTCTGACCTTCCTGCTACACTGCTTCCTTCTAGCAGTGTGTCATCATCCAAACTATCAATTCTTTCTACCACGTTTTAATTCATGGGAGTAGGAATGGAAATCAAGTTACAGCGTCCCGAATCTTTGAGGGGCTGGACAAATGTACTGGCTATCTTCCCAACAGGACTGCCCCATACACAGGCACATTACTGTCCCAGTTTTCAGGAACCCATTCTTGTGTCTTGATGTTTAGAAGCATCCACTACAATCCCTGGGAGGCCTGGATCATCTGCATTCAATGGGGATAGAATGTGGGGTATTTCCACATGGCTCAAGGTTTTTCTTCTACCAGATCAGAATGTATTGGGGATATTAGGAGGGCCTGAGGAGTATAATTATTCCATATTGAGAAAAGGACTTGAAGTCTCTATCCTCCTCTTCCTGACTCTGGGAGAATAAAGAATCAGTATGGTACCATCTCACACTTTATTGAAATATAAATTGTTCCATTTTATCCTTTGAAGAGTGCATCTATAGCAGAAATTGAGAGATATTTCTGGCAGTTTTAGAATAAGGTTCTTTTTGTTGTTGTTTGTTTGTTGTTGTTGTGAGTGGGTTTTTAAAGAATGACAAAACACAGTAGTTAATAAAGACAAATAGCAATGAAATAAAAACTGACAGAAGACAACTGAATATAAAAGGCTTAAAGGGCTTCTATGTTACCCAATATGGCCTTGAACTCCTTGGCTTGAATGATCCTGCTGAGACTTCCTCTTGCTAGAACTACAGGCTTGGAACTGCATGCTCATAAAAGATGATAAAGACAATTACTCAATTTCAACTTTGTTTTCACTACTTTTGAATCATCTCTGGAGAGAGGCAGGAAAAATTACAGGAATCAGTGGTACTAACTGCCTGGTACAAGTCAGTATTTCCCAGGCATTATGACACCACTGCTGCCAGTGACGGGAAAGGAGTGGAGAGGAGGAAGTGGAAATAGACTTAATGAAAAATGCAGGCATGAAATTCTCAGAAGATATTTTTAAGTGATCCTTTTTTTAGGTGATTTTAAGGTGTGTCCAGTTGAGAGTTAATGCTTTCTAGGTCAATGTGTTTAAAAGGAAGGTGGTTTGAATATGCTTGCCCCATATTAGGAGGTATGGCCTTCTTGGTTGAATATGTAGAACTCTCAGCTCCTCTGGCACCATGTCTGCCTGCACACTGACATGATAATGGACTAAACCTCCATTGTGGCTATAAGCCAGCCCCAATTAAATGTTTACCTATCTACGAGTTACCTTGGTCATGGGTGTCTCTTCAATGCTCTTTATTTTTGGTGTGTAGTTAATAAAAATCCCACTACCATCTTGCCTGGGAGCTGCCATGCTCTGGCCCCTCCCAGCTCCCTTTTGTAACAGACTTTGCTCCAGCTCAGCTCTGGGATCTGCTCCTGCCAATCCCAATTGGGCCCCTCTCTCTACCTGCCTTTGCTCCAGGAGGGGTCGAGTTACCAGCTCACTCCTGAGATCCTTGAATCTGCAGATAAAGGGCACACACTCAGCCTGTCACTTTACAGCTTGCCTTTCCTAGCACAATTGCTGGGCACAGATACCCCCTCCCCCCCACCTGGAAATGCATGCCCTTATCAATGTATTATCTCTGTTTCTTCCTCCACCCTAAACTTAATGCTTTGTACCGGCTAGCCCCTGCCAATACCCCGAGGCCTTACACGATTGCAGCATCCTCCTTCCTCCAAAGCATAACAGAAAAAGCCCCCTTCCCTTTGCCTGCATCTCCTTATCCTCCCGGGAAATGGAAGTCCCACCTGTACCTTCTGTCCATCAGTTGTTCCCCACCCCCCAGCCTCTTTGTTGACAAGTCAGGAACCAAGTTGGGAACAAGAGCTTAGTTACAGAACCTCCTCTTACATTTTATATTGGCAGCTAAATGGATATTGAATTCTAAAATTGAAAAAACTTCTTCGTAAAAGAAATCTAATTAAAATGTTATTTTAGCTAACTTCTTTATGTGAATGTTCAACATTATTTTTCATTTTAATACTCATATTTGGAATATTTAGGAAGAAACAGCTTACCATTTCTGAAAATACTTCTAATGCTTTTAGAGTGTGTGTGTGTGTGTGTGTGTGTGTGTGTGTGTGTGTGTGTGTGTACGTGCGCGCACGTTCATGTTTGTATGTGTGCACATTAGATTGTGCATGTACATAGAAGGCAGAGGTTCACATTGATGTCTTCCTTTTTGGCATTCTTTTTTATTTTATAAATTAATTTATTTTTTACACTCCATATTCCATTCCCAGACCCCCCATCCATCCTCTGCCTGCTCCACATCCCACACCTCCTCCCCACTCCCCCCACTGTCTCCACATGGATGCCCCCACCTCCCAGACCACCTGACCTCTAAACTCCCTGGGGCTGCCACTCTCTTGAGGTGAAGGTGCATCATCTCTAAATGAACACAGATCCAGAAGTCCTCTACTGTATGTGTGTTGGAGCCTCATATCAGCTGGTGTATGCTGTCTGTTTGGTGGTCCAGTTTTTGAGAGATCTCGGGGATCCAAGTTAATTGAGATAGCTGGTCCTCCTACAGGATTGCCCTTCTCCTCAGCTTCTTTCAGCCTTTCCTAATTCAACAACAGGGGTCAGCTGCTTCTGTCCATTGGTTGGGTTTAAATGTTTGCATCTGATTCTTTCAGCTGCTTGTTGGGTCTTTCGAAGGGCAGTCATGATAGGTCCCTTTTTGTAAGTTCACCATAGCATCAGTAATAATGTCAGGCCTTGGGACCTCTCCTTGAGCTGGATCCCACTTTGGGCCTGTTGCTGGACCTTCTTTTCCTCAGGCTTCTCTCCATTTCCATCCCTGTAATTCTTTCAGACAGGAACAATTATGGGTCAGAGATGTGACTGTGGGATGACAACCCCAGCCCTCACTTGATGCTCTGTCTTTCTGCTGGATGTGGGCTCTATAAATTCCCTCTCCCTACCTAAGGTCCCTACCTTAGGGACTCCTGAGAGTCTCTTCCCTCCCAGGTCTCTGGTGCATTCTGGAGGGTCCCCCCAACCTCCTATTTCCTGAGGTTACCTGTTTCTATTCATCCTGCTGGCCCTCAGGGATTCAGTCCCTTTTCCCTTACTCAATACCAGATCAGGTTCCCCTCCCTCTCCCCCCACTCTTCCCAGTGTCCACTTTTCTTCCCGGGTCCCTCTCTCCCACCCCACTTGTGATTGCTTTCTTCTTTCTCCAAAGTGGTACTGAGGCATCCTCACTTGGGCACTTCAGCTTGTTGACCTTTTTGAGTTCTGTGGACAATTTCTTGGCTATTACGTACTTTTTTTTCTAACATCCACTTATTAGTGAATTCATACCATTCACGTCCTTTTGTTTCTGAATTATCTCACTCAGGATGACATTTTCTAGTTCCATCCATTTGCATGAAAAACTCAGGATGCCCTCATTCTTAATAGCTGAGAAGCATTCCATTTTGTAAATGAACCACATTTTCTGTATCCATTCTTCTGTCCTGGGACATCTAGGTTGTTTCCAGCTTCTGGATATCACAAACAAGGCCGCTATGAACATAGTAGAACATTTGCGCCTGTGACATGGTGGGACATCTTTTGGGTATATTTCCAAGAGTGGTATAGCTGGGTCTTCAGGTAGATCTATTTCCAGTTTTCTGAGGAACTTCCAGATTGATTTCCAGATTGGCTGTACCAGTTTGCAATTGGCTGTACCAGTTTGTATTTTAGATAATTGAGCTTTGAATAACAACAGAAATAAACAGTGGTTTCATGACTTTGTAGCATCCAGGAAAGTTTTTGTTAAGGCTTTACCTCTCTGAGTCTTCCTCCATATTTCCTAGCATCTACCAGTAAAATGTCCTCACTAAATAATTTTAGTCCCACAATTCATAAGCTTGAATGACACTTTTGTCTACATTCTACTCTAAAAATTGACATAGTAGACTTCAATGAGTGCTATTACAGTGCACGAGCTTTGCAGACTCTGTACTCACCTTCTGTTTTAATGCAGTTTCTCATTGAACCTGGTGCTCATCAGCTGGCCTAAACTGGCTGGCCAGTAAGCACCAGAGATCAACTTGTTTCTGTTCATCTTTCATCACCTAGGTTAAGAGATGTGTGCAGTCGTGCATTGATTTAAAAAAAATTTTTTTCATGGTTACTGTGGATCCAAACTCAAATATTCATACTTCTGAGACAAGCACTTTAATTGCTGAGCCACCTGCTCAGCCTATGTTTTGACATTTTCATACTGTAATTTATATCTGTGACAAGAGCCATTAAGAGCAGAAGTGACAGCTTATTTTACAAACATGAAAACCAAAACTCAATGCTCAGAACTCAGGTAAAATAAACCAGACCTGGTGTTTTAGGCTTGTAATCTCAGTGCCAAAGAGTGATGCAGAGTAGGTACTCGTTGAGGTCACTGGCTAGCCAGCCTCACCCAGGTTGTGACTTCAAACTAGTGTGAGAATCTGTCAAAAAGAAAAGTTTCTTCATTGCCTCCACCAAGCCACTCCATACCCCAAATCCCCACATTACCCACCAATGTCTATCTTCCCTGATGGGTACCCAGAACCACCCTATCCTTGTTTTTCTACAGTCTGTCAGAACTAGCCCGGATCCAACATCTCTTACCCAAGCCTAGTCTGAACACCCCTGTCTGTGTTGCATCCTGAGACTACCACAAGTCCCTCTGTGCTGCCTCTACAGCCCTGCTAAGCACCTCAACATCCTATGTATTTCTTCGTATATCATTCTATATTTTCTCAGGGTCTAACCTAATGAATATACCTGATTTCCCCATCCACACTTTTTTTTCAGCTCACCAGATTTAGCCTGGGTTCTACAACCAAAGCAACAGGCTACTCTGACTTTCCCTGCCTTCACTAAAAAGGAGCTATAGGCTTGGAAAAGTATCCTCATTACCTATCTTTCTCACCACAGAATCTTTCATGTAACATCTAACCTTTCTACCCAGACAGATCTACTATCACGCTCCATAGTTGGAACAGCAAGAACATTCAGCACACCAGCCCAGTCCCTTCTGCCAGTCTGACTTCACTCCACCCAAGACATTTCCAACCTCTAAATCTCCTAGCCTATCCTTTCTTCCTCAACTGCTCCATTCATAACAAACTTAGAACTAATGAAGAAAGTCTACATGCTCAAATCTCATTGTAGGAATACCAACAATATGAATATCAAGCCAGAATCTTCTCTTTAAAAACTACCAGTCCTGGAAATATAACTGTCAATGAGAACTACCTAGATAAAATCCAGGACACAGAAACTAAAAGGACATCACAAACTTCATTCGAGAATTCAATGAGTTTAAAGAAGATACAGAGAGAAACAGCTCAATGAAATCAATGAGGTAGAGCTTAAAGAGAATAAAATATCTGAGTGATGCCCCAAAAAACACAAACATAAGGCTAATTTGAATAAAGATAATTGAAGTCTTGAAAGTAGAATTCAGTCAGGAGAAAGAATCATTGATGAGGACTCGAGATGTAATTGAAGAACCAAATAGCTCAACTAGAAAACTCAAAGGAATGCCTTACAACTAAAAAGAAATCAAACAGAAGACAGAATATCCAGCCTCAAAGGTGAAGTAGAGGATCTAGACCAAATAATCAAGGAACACAAAAATTTTTACAAATAAATGAATAAATAACTACAGAAAAAGAACACATAGAAAATGTGAGATAGGCATAGATGAGGAAGAAGAATACCAAGTCAATCGTGTAAACCAGATTTTCCATGAGATCATAGAAGAAACTTCCCCAAACTAAGGAAGGACACAACCATACAAAATACAACCACACAGAACATCAAATAGACAAGACAAAAAAAAAAGAAAAAAGGAAGGAAGGAAGGAAGGAAGGAAGGAAGGAAGGGAAAGGAGGGATGGAGAAAGGGAGGGAGAGAAAAGAAAAGAAAAGAGAAGAGAAAAGAAAAGAAAAGAGTAAGGAAGGAGGGATGGAGGGAAGAAGGAAAAGCTACACAGCACACCATAGTAAAATACCAAGTATTCATAATGAAAAAAGTATATTGAAAGCTTAAAGAAGAATAATAACATAAATCACATATAAAGAAAATCCATCAGAATAAAAACTTATTTCTCAATGGAAACTCAAAAAGCCTGGAGAAATGCATTCCAAGTCTTAAAAGATTATGATGACAAACCTAGAATAATTTACCTAGCAAAACTAATTACCATGCTTGAAGAAGAAAGAAAAGTTTCCCACTGCATAAACAACCTAAAAAATTTTATATTCAACAAATCAAACCGAAAAAATATTTAAAGCATTATTTCACAACAAAGAGAAGAATAAGCCTTGCAGGAGATTGTGGAAAGAAATATGAAGCCATAATCATTAAATCTTAAAACAACACTGAGAACACAAACACAAAAATCAGCAACACACAAAAATTCACACATACATTTCAATAATAACTTTAAATACTAATTTAAGCGGCCTTAATTCTCTAGTTAAAAACAGGGACCAACTGAATGAAACATGAAATGAAATTCACCTACTTTTTGCCTCCAAGAAATACATTTTAGTCTTAAAGATAGATTTCACCCTAAAATAAAAGGATAAACAAAAATACACAAGTGAAATGGAACCAGGAAGCAAGCAGGCATCACCACCCTCATATCTGACAAAATATACTTCAAATTAAAATTAATCAGAGGAGCTAAAGAGGGCAAACTTATTCCAGTGATTGGAGCAGTGACCCAGAAAATGTATAGGCACCAGACTCTGGTTAGCCTTATTTCATGGAAAAAAAAAATAGACGACTGCATTTAAAGACACAGATTAGCATTAACCTAATAGTATTCCACTTTCTTCAATAGATAGACTATTTGGGGAACAAAAAACAGAAATATCAGAATTAATTGACATCATACATCAAGTGTTTTTAACAGATTACTACATAATATTCTACTGACAACACCAAAGAATACATATTCTATTCAACAGCACATGGAATCTTTTTCTAAAGTAGACCACATCCTGTGACAGAAAAATAAATCTTTACTAGTTCAAAATGATTTTCAAATCATTCTTTGTATTCTACCTGACTACAATGCAATAAAACTTAAAAGTGACAGCACAAAAACCTTCAGTAAATATGAAAACTCATAGAGATCAAACTCTTCATTACTAAAGGATAAGTGGCTCAAACGGGGAAAAACTTTGTGGAACTGAATGAAAATGAAAACACTACACAAAATAATCTCTGGGACACATTGAAATTAGTCCTATGAAAGCAATTTCTAGCTCTAAGATCCTACATTAATGAAAACCCAGAATACAGCCCATAGACATCAACTAAGGAGAGCTCACAGTGGCTCACAGAGACTGAAGCCATAATCATGCAGACTACACGGGTCTGTGCTAGGTCCTCTGCATATATGTTATGGTTGTTAGCTTGCTGTTTCTGTGGGACTTATAACAATGGGAGTGGGGAGGGGTATCTCTGAATCTTTCATCTGCTCTTGAGACCCTTTTTCTCCGACCCTCTTGCTTTACCCAGCTTTGATAAGAGGGGTTATATGTAGTCTTATTGTATCTTCTAAAATTGTGTTCTGTGGATATCCCTGGGAAGCCTGATTTTTTTTTTCTGAAGAGAAATGGAGCAAGAGCGAATCTAAGGGATAGTGGAAGTTGGGGAGATGACTGAGAGGAGTGAAGGGAGGGAAAACTGTGGTAAGGATGTACTGAAATGAAATATATATATATATATATATATATATATATATATATATATATATATATATATATATATGTCAGAAAGAAGCCAGGCAGTGGTGGTTCACATATTTTTCTTTTTTCTTTTCTTTTTTTTTTAAAGATTTATTTATTGTTATATGTAAATACACTGTATCTGTCTTCAGACACACCAAAAGAGGGCATCAGATCCCATTACAAATGATTGTGAGCCACCATGTGGTTGCTGGAATTTGAACTCAGGACCTTCAGAAGAGCAGGCAGTGTTCTCAAAGGCTGAGCCATCTCTCCAGCGCTGGTGGGTCACATCTTTAATCCAAGCACTTGCTAACTCTCAGAAGGCAAGTGGATCTCTGAGTTTGAAGTCAGCTTGGTCTACAAAGTGAGTTTCAGGACAGCTAGTGTTATATAGAGAAATCCTATCTCAAAAAAATCAGAAAGAATACAAATAAATGGCTTAGTAATGCAATTCAAAAAGATCAAAACACAAGAGCAAATCAAATCTAAACCTTGTAACACATTTTACAGCAAGAAATAACAAAAAATAGAGTGGAAATCAATGATATAGAAACAAAGAAAAGAGAAAGAATCAATGAATCTAAGAGCTGGCTCTTTAAGAAGACAAACAAAATTGAAAGATCATTGCCCAATTAAGCAAAGAAAAAGAAGAGAGGACTCAAATCAATAGTTACAAATGAATATGGAAATATCACAACAAGCACAAAAGAAATTCAGAGTATTATAAGGATATATATTTTTAAATATTTAATATTTTTTAGTATCTTAAAAAGTCTGCACTCCATTAAGCTGGAAAACCTTAAAGAACTTGATGAATTTCAAGGACTAAAATTAAACCAAGAAGAACTTAAACAGACTCATAACAGATGAGAAGATTGAAATAGTAATAAAAATTCTTTCAGCTAAAAAATTCTAGGACCATATAGATTCATGGCAGAATTCTACTAGACCTTCAAAGAAGATCTCCAAAGATCTCTAGATAGTCCTTCTCAAACTATTCAAACAATAGAGAAAATGGGAGGGGTCACTCCCATACTCCTTCTATGAAACCATTATCAGTCTGATACCAAAATCATGTAAAGACATAGAAAACAAACAAATAAATAAATAAACAAACTACAACCCAACATCCAGTGCACATACACTCAAAAATACTAAATAAAATGCTTGCAAACAGAATAAAGACTTAAGTTGAAAAGAGAACACACCATGATCAGGCTGGCTTTATCTCTGAAATGCAGAAATAGTTCAATGCATACAAGTCAGTATGTGTAATAACCTGCTTAAATACAAAAATCACAAGATTATCTCAATAAATGCAGAAAGGCCATTGACAAAAATCCAACATGCCTTCATGAGCAATAACACAAGAGAAGAAAATTAATAGGATTGAGAAAAAATGAAATTATTCATATGTATATCATATGGTATTATACATTAGCTGTCTCCAAAATTCTACCAGAAAACTTCTAGAAATTAAAAAAAAATGCAATTTGGGAAAATACAGAATCAACTTGCATATATCAATATTTTTTGTATATTCCAGCAGGAAACACATAGAGAAAGAGATTATAGACATACTCTAATTGACACTAGCCTCAAAAAGAAAAGAAAAAATCTAATCAAAACTGTAAAGAATCTCTACAATGAAATTTTTGAGCCCCTGAAAAAAAGCAATAAAGATTTTAGAAAATGGAGACATCCCATGCTCATGGATTGGTAGAATTAATATTGTAAAAATGACTATTCTGTCAAAATCTATTTACAGGTTTAATGTAACTCCAATTAAAATTCCCATTTAATTATTCACATAAGTAGAAAAAAATCACCCTTATATTCATATGTAAGCACAAAAGACTTCAGATTGCCCGAGGAAATTCAAGGAAAAACAGCAGTGCTTAGAGGAATTAACCATTTCAGATCTTCAGATATATCACAGAGCAATAGTGACAAAAAGAATATAGTACAGGCACAAAAACAAATATGAAGACCAGTGAAACAAAGATTCAAACAGGAGCACATATAACTTAAGCCACTACGCAGTTGGAAAAGATGACAAAAATGATGAAAAAAAAGCATCTTCAACAAATAGTCCTAGGATAACTGGATATCCATGTGCAGAACTAAATTCTAGCCTTACCTATCATCTTGCACAAAAACTAACTCCAAATGGATTAGACCTAGTGTGAAACCTGAACACTGAAACTTCTAGAAAAAGACGTAAGAATCAGAAAGAACTTCCTGAATAGGACTCTACTTGCCCAAGTATTATGGTCAATAACTGACAAATTGGACTTCATAAACCTAAGAAAAAATCTGTACAACCAAGAAACAATTAATAGGTTGACGTAGGAACCAAAGAAATGGGAAAAATTATTCACTAGCTAAAAATCTGACCAAGAATTAATATCCAGAATATTCAAAAAGCTTGAAGAACAAGTAAAAAACAAATGATACATTCAAAAAATGAGCCTAAGACTTGAACAAAGCATTCACAAAAGAAGAAAAAAAAATGGCTAAGAAGTTAAAAATAAATTAAAATTCCTGCCCCCGAAATGTTCATTGTCTCTAGTGATTAGTAAAATGCAAATCAGAGTAACTGAGATTTTATCTTTCCATTGTGAGAATGTTACAGATCAATAGAACAACTGACCAGAGAGCTGCAGAAGGCACAGGAGAAGAAAACACTCATTCGCTGTTGGTCGAATCACAAACTAGTGCGGCCATTATGAAAACCAGTGTAGGGTACTCTCAAATGGCTAAAAATAAATGTACAATAGGACCCAGCTATTCCATTCCTTAGCGTATGTCAAAAGGAATCAATAGTGTACTCCACTGGCTCTTGCCATGTTTGTTGCTACTCTAGTCACAATAGCTAGAAAGTGAAAAACAACATAGAAGTCCTTCAGCTGAGAAATAGATAACAAATAGAAGGTACATGCACACTATGCGGTATCATTCAACTGGGAAGAGAAATAAAATCATGGACTTTGTAGGTAAATAGGTGGAACTAGAAAAGATCCTACTAAATGAAGGAACCCAGACCCAGAGAGACAAATATGACAGGGTCTCTCTTTGGAGGCTCCTAGCTCCAAATCTTTGAGAATAAATACATACAGTCTGTGCTAACTGTGTATATCGGAAAATAAACAGGACCATTTCCTGAATAGGGCAGGGATAGAGGGCTTAGAAAGGAGAAGAATATGATTAGGGGAAAGGAAAAAAAGGAGGGCTTCTTAGGGAAGGGGAAGAAGGTAAATACAGAAGAAAATGGGGAAAAGGTAAAGGAGAATGGGAGGATACAGTGACCTGATACTGAAAATGGAAAAGGTGGATCTCCTCAGGGGAGGGGCAGGGAGGTACATACAGCAGAAGGAGGAACACGGGTAAAACAATACCGATGTCTGAAAAATGCACATGGAATCATACTATTATTTACTTACAAAAAGCTATAATGCATGTAATTCAGCATAAAATGCACATATATAGTTTTAATGAACTTTTCTCATCTGGGCTGATGGTGCTCCCTCCAAAAGCCAAAGACCACACAACAAAAAACCCAACAGCAGACATAAGAAGCCTTCTTTGGGGTTGTTGTCCTGATCTGTCTAAGAGACTCTCAGAACATACAGCTTATTTCTTTTGCCCTTGGTTACCCTGCAGAGGTGGAAGGTAAGTGCCTATTTCTGAAAATATCATGTACTTCAATAACAGGGCCCAGAGACCCCTGAGCTAGAACTGACCTGAATGACACCACCCTGAGTAGTAGCTTTCATGATATCGGATGGCACAATACAAGCTTCTGAGTGAGAGAAACAACCAGCACTCCTACCCAACTACGATCCTTATGAATCAGACAATAAGCAGAAGGGCACAGTAATTCTCCAGGTGCAGTAGTGGCACCCATACCTTGGTGGTAACCAACAGCTCTCTAATTGGACTTAAGTCCTACTCAACAAGAAGGAAACAATGCCCGGTACTGGAAACCTACTTTGATACTCAATGTTAGCCAAGTCATGCTTGAAGGAGAATCTACATCCACTAATTTACTAAATCATCACAATCCCTAAGCACAATCTTTAATTATAAACACTACCACAGACAATTACGGTCTTCACCATCAAGGAAACTTCTTTGCAATAGAGAAACATCACTACAGAAAAACCATAATCAGTCAAATGTAGATTTGTGAAGCCAAGTCTCAATGAATACATCTAAGAAAAAAAAAAACCCTCCTGAACCTAAGGCTCATGCTATTTTTGTAGAAGAAGGAACAGAAAGATTATAAGAGCCAGAAGTTCAAGGATCACACCCATACATATATTGCTATAAGAAAAAATGAAAGAAAATAGACCCAGGATCTGAGAATCACACAGATCTTTAGTTTACTGATTAGACAATAGAAGAATTTTCTTCCTCCCTCCCCATCTCCTCCTTCTCTTCCTTTTTCTTTCTCTTCCTTTTTCCATATCATTATATATGATTCTTTTCTTACTCTCTGGGAGAAATGGGCAATGCATGGTGAGCAGTTTGGGATTGGCTAGTGTGAATAATGTTGCCTAAATTCAGGCTATAGAATGGTCACTAGTCATCAGGTTCTTGGCCCTGCAGTGGTTTAGGGTTTGAAAACAGTGAGTTGACTTATGAGAGTCAAAGAAAGAAAATATTGGAGGGAGGGAATCAAAGAAAGTAGATGTTTGAGGGAGTAATGTTTTGGATTTGTTGCTGATATGGGAATAAAGTTTTTTCTTATCTCTAGAAGTTAGAGAGCAGGGAGAGAGGCAGTCTTTCTAGAGCTTCAGGTCATCAAAGTATAAGTACATACTAAATACTGAAAATGGGCTTCTACATAGGAATATCATAAAGGACAGGAGCCTTGGAGCAAGCCTAAGCTCTGAGTCCTGCCAGTTATGTCGTCTTTTAAAAGTGACTTTTACAGCACCTCTTTGTATACACGTTAACAATAATGCAGGCCGTGTTCCCTACAGCAGCTTATTGTGCCAGCAAAAGAAATTCATGTTTATGAAGACATTTTGTAAAGCTCAATATAATTTGAAATGGAGAATGTGCAACATAGAGTATTGCATTAAAAATATCTCTTTCCAATCTGATTGATTTATTCTCAATAGACTGTGAAGACCTCCACAAGCAGCACTGATGGTGTCTCCACATAGAGTGAACACAACGCAACCTGCACTAAATTTAGGGCAAGCTATTTCCCCTGAAGGCCGTTTGATTTGAATTCTTTATGCCACTGACAACTCATGGCTCATGGCTCATGGCTCAGTGCTCTTTGGAAAATAGAGTTGAAAGTTTAGCTACCAGATGAAATTAGTCTCGGGATAACAGTAACATCATTCATATCATTATTTAATGATGTCTTAAAGTTTCAGAAATGAACCCTGTGGTCACAACTCTCTCTCTCTCTCTCTCTCTCTCTCTCTCTCTCTCTCTGTGTGTGTGTGTGTGTGTGTGTGTGTGTGTGTGTGTGTGTCTGTCTGTCTGTCTGTCTCTCTCTCTCTCTCTCTTCACATGACAAAGCCTATAAGACAAATAAGTGGGCCAATGGATAAAGGAGATCACTCAGACTGCTGCCTATGCTGCCTCTACTGTTTCCCTTTAACATGAGGTCTCTTTCACATAAGAGGAAATAAGTGTTCTAATCTAAACAGAAAGAAACTAAAGGAAAGGTGGGCCTCCATTTCACTGTTTGACTAAGAAAAACAAAACAAAACACCATGTCAGTACACAAATCTAGCTTATCATAGCTTTTCTATGTGAAGTACTACAAAGAAATAAACATTATGGTCCATTGTCAATGTAGGATGCCTTGGTTCTCTCTGCTGAGAACAAGTGTGTCTCGGTTAGTGCTGGAGTCAGTAATCATGGCTGCAGGCTCATGGACTCTAAGAGCAGCAGCGATGATGACTGTGGAGACGTTGACTAGCTCAGGCTTTGCAAGTCCTAAAATCTTCATCAGATACAGTGCGCCTGGTGTCCTCCACAATAGAGTAAACATAACCACCACAGCAGCTCAGTTTTCTCGTAGGAATGAAGTTTAGCTTCTAATTTGGCCTTCAACAGATAATCATGACAAATTTATGAATAAGCCCTCTCAGAGATACTGTTATTGAAAATGAGATAACCTTAATCTAATGAGAATTCAGAAGCAAGTGTCACTAGGTCACAATGACTCAACTGGAGAGTTTAGTTGTAATGACATCATGAAGCTGACCATATTCAGTAGAAACCATACTTTGAACTTTGCATCTTGACCTTTTTAACACTTTTTACAAAGATATTTAAAAATGATTATAAAATAGGTTTTGTGCCAGACAATTTTGTTTAACATTAGAGTAATGCAAAGTTAGGGTTCTGAGAGTATGTAAGCTAGTCGGTGCTGAGCTATGGCTGTCAGTTGTACTAAATGCATTATTTTGACTTATGTTTTCAACTTACAAGGGAGTGAAGCTTCATTGTGAGTTTAGAAACATGTGTAAGATTAGAAATTAAGGTCTCTGATGAAGGCACTAAAATGTTCTTTGTTCCATCAGGAAATCTAAACTTAATAAGAGTTGGAGATATTAGATTTTTAAGGAAAAATCAGTAAAGCTATTATGTCACTTGAAGTTCCTTTTCATCTTCACAATTTCTCATCTTTGAGACTTCAAAACTAATTCCTTTTCTAATAAGGACATTATAAAATAATAACATTGCCCATAGTTTTCTATATCAATAATAAAAGTTGGTTATTACATAACTATACTGAAATATCTAATTTCTGTTTGTCCACTGCTTCAGGAAGTTATGTAATATAAAGCTGAAACTGGTCTGCCAGCAGAGATTGGGAATAACAACACTCACACCAAGGTAGGTTCTTCAACAGCAATCGTGATCTTTTACTCAGGGCAGTAACAGCAATTTCCGGCAGTGAACTCCCTCAGTGAACTCTTCCCTTTACTCCGGCCATTCCATATATCCACAGCCCTCTTACATCATCTCACTCCACTCATTGCTCTCCAGTCAACATCATCCCACCCCTAGCGCAAGTTGCACGTTCAGGCAGGACAACAGATCATTGGCTAACACTATGGTAAGGCTATATGACGTTTCAGATCATGCAGTAGGTACGGATGACTCAGCTGTGCGTTTTCAGAAGTTTTAGTAAACAGGATGGGGTTACGAGGCTTGGCACTAAACTGGGCGCCATCTTAGCTCAGTGGTTACGCCCGCTTTCCACACTGGTCATGACACTCAACCATAAACATCCCAGCTTCTGAGGATAGAATTGAAGGGCAATTGACTAGTAGGCTCTTTGGGTGCGGGCTTGCTAGCCAGCTTCAGTTGTAACAGAGAAAGCTAAACAAAGAATTCTCAACTGAGGAATTCCGAATGGCTGAGAAACATCTGAAAAAAATGTTCAACATCCTTAATCATCAGGGAAATGCAAATCAAAACAACCCTGAGATTCCACCTCACACCACTCAGAATGGCTAAGATCAAAAATTCAGGGGACAGCAGATGCTGGCAAGGATGTGGAGAAAAAGGAGCACTCCTCCATTGCTGGTGGGATTGCAAGCTTGTACAACCACTCCGGAAGTCAGTCTGGCATTTTCTCAGAAAATTGGACATTGTACTACCAAAAGATCCTGCAATACCTCTCCTGGGCATATACCCAGAAGATGTTCCAACTGGTAAAAAAGGACACATGTTCCACTATGTTCATAGCAGCCTTATTTATAATAGCCAGAAGCTGGAAAGAACCCAGATGTCCCTCAACAGAGGAATGGATACAGAAAATGTGGTACATTTACACAATGGAGTACTATGCTGCTTTAAAAAAATGAATTTATAAAATTCTTGGGCAAATGGATGTATCTGGAAGATATAATCCTTAGTGAGGTAACCCAATCACAAAAGAAGTCATTGGATATGCACTCACTAATAAATGGATATTAGCCCAGAAACTTAGAATATCCAAGATACAATTTGCAAAACACAAGAAAATCAAGAAGGAAGACCAGCGTGTGGAAACTTCATTCCTCCTGTGAATAGGAAACAAAATACCCATGAAAGGAGTTACAGAGACAAAGTTTAGAGCTAAGATGAAAGGATGGACCATACAGAGACTACCCCACCAGGGGGGATCCATCCCATAATCAGTCATTAAACTCAGACACTATGGCATAGGACAGCTAGTACCTACTTAAGGGACCCTGATATAGCTGTCTCGTACAGAAGTGGATGCTCATAATCATCTATAAGAGGGAACACAGGGCCCACAATGGAGAAGCTAGAGATAGAACCCCAGGAGCTGAAGGGGTCTGAAACCCTAGAAGAGTATCAACAATATGAACTAACCAGACCCCTCAGAACTCGTGTCTCTAGCTCCATATGTAGCAGAAGATGGCCTAGTCGGCCATCATTGGGAAGAGAGGCCCTTGGTACTGCAATCTTTATATGCCCCAATACAGGGGAACGCCAGGGCCAAGAAGTGGGAGTGGGTGGGCAGGGGAGCAGTGAGGGGGGGGAGGGGACTTTCGGAATAGCATTTGAAATGTAAATTAAGAAAATATCTAATAAAAAATTGGAAAAAAAAAAGAAAGAAAAGAAAGTTGTAACAAAGAGGGCTCTGGTCTGCATGTCATTCCTGGCTCCTTTAGGTATATCCTGGCTACAAAAGCTGAATTTCAAAAGGAGAGCACAGCAGGGAAGTGCCACTTGAGCATTACTCAGCTTCAACTAACACCCATAGCCAAATATAGCTGCATGGCCCCAGCTTACTGACTGAGATAAAGATCATGACCAAAAGCAACATGGTGAGGCAAAAAGGGTCTATCTAGATTACAGGTCCATCACTGAGGGAAGACAGGGAAGGAGCTTGAAGCAGAGACCACAGAGGAATCTTTATTACTGGCTTGCTCGCCAGAGCGTGCTCAGCCTCATTTTTTTTATACCCAGGACCACCTGTCCAGGGGTGGCACCACCCACAAAGGACTGTGTCCTTCTGCAGAAATTATTAATCAAGAAAATGCCCATAGACTTTGCCTAGAGGCAATCTGATGGAAGCACTTTTCAATTGACATTCCTCTTCCCAGATGACCCCAGCTTTTGTCAAACAGACACTAATGCCTAATCATTATAGATGGCTAAGTCCAAAGTCAAAGTGCAAATCTCTGCAAAGGTACATAGCAAAGACAATATAGTTAGGAATGAAATTGGAGCAATTTTGAACACCTCATAAATAACATGAAAAAACTATAAACACTTAAGGGGTGATTAAAGACTATGCCATGAAAAATTACACCAAAAAGTGCTACATGTATATACTTGTATAAGATGTAATAAAATTATGCTGACTTTTTTTATAATATTAAAGATCTTTTAAAATATGCAGAATTTATAATTTCTCATCTAAATAAATAATTATACCTGTGTTTGCAGTTGTATTCTTTTTCCTCAAGCAGAAATTAAATAACACTGGGAATTTCAACACAGCTAAGCAAGAGCTCATCCCGGCTTGTCTTATACCACAGTCTTGAGGGTGAAGAGAATATGACCCTAAAGCTTGCAGTTCATGAAACCTGGCTCATTGAAGATGTGGAACAAAACTCACCACATTACTGAGATTTCTTCCTGCCTTATTCCCCTTCGGCATCAGGTTAGAGATACATCTCTCAGGGTCAGATATTTGAGAACATGGTGGGTCAGATGAGAACATAAGGTCAGGTGCTCAGAGTTGAAGCAATGTATCCATGTCAATTAAAAGCTGGTCGCACTGCCGGCCAACCTGAAAAGCTAGTCTCTGCTCTGTCTTTCCTCACTGCTTGTAGCATTTGGAACTCTTGATCACATTTGACAGCATTTAACTGCTCACCTCAGGCCAGGCGGCCCTCACTAAGTAATTTACATGTATAATTTTAATTGATCTTCAAATCTAATGCAGAAGGTAACCATCTAGCACTCCGGGAGACTGATCATCATAAGCTGTGCCGCATGCATATTAAGTGCTAGCAACTGATTTCATCACAGCGTGTAACCTAGCCCATGGGCTTTTATTTCCTTCTGAATTTTGCAATGAAGGAAGTGCACTGTGAGTGGGGTGCGGAGTTTCTATGCATTTACTCAGAACAACTCCCTGTGTAACTATTAGTTACTATTGTAACTAAATTGCCTAATTTGTTTTTGAAAATCTGATTGGCTTTACAGGGTGTAATCATGTCTACTTCTAGTGACCACCATTCCTGAACAGCTCACCCTCCAGCAGCACTGCACATGGGCAGAGACTGGCAGCTATTCAGAAGGGACCAGTTGTTGTGATCTGAGTTTGTCTCATAAGTAGTGATCAGGAAATAAACAGGGCAAGTATTTTTCATTTCTCATCCAAGACAGTTATCACAATTAAATGAAAGGCAGGGTGAGAAAGTGAGATGTTGAGCCAGTTGGGTGGGTTTTGGAGGGAGGGTGTCTTGTCCTGGTTGGTTGCTTGTTTGTTGTTTGTTTTTCAACTTTAAACAAGCTAAAGCAACTGAAAAGGTGCCTCCAGTAGATCTGTCAGTAAGCAACCCTGTTCATCCGTCAGATGAACCCTGGTGATTCATCAGGGCATCTTAGCTGTATAAGAAAGTGAGTTGGTCAGGTACTGGGTCGGGGGAACAGGACTGGAGCCCTGAGGGCCAGCAGAAAGAATGGAAACAGGCAACTTTGGGAGGTAGGAGGTAGTGTGGGGGGGCTCTAGAATGTACCAGAGACTTGGGAGGTAAGAGGCTCTCAGGACTCAAAGGGAGAGAACTTAGATGAGATGCCTTACAGTGGAGAGAGGTAACTTGCAGAGTCCACCTCCAGTAGAAAGACGGGGCATCAAGTGGAGAGAAAGGGTTGACATCCCACAGTCAAAAACTCTCACCCAGCATTGTTGCTGTCTGAAAGAACTGCAGGGACAAAAAGCAGACAAGAGCTTGAGGAAAAGGTCCAGCAACAGGCCCAAAGTGGCATCCAGCTCAAGGGGCAGCTCCAAGGCCTGGCACTATTACTGAGTCTATGGTGTGCTCATAAAAAGGGGGCCCATCATGACTGCCCTCTGAAAAACACAACAAGCAGCTTAAAGAGTCAGATGCAGTTATCCACACACAATCAATGGACAGAAGCTGCTGACCCCTGTGGTTGAACTAGGGAAGCGCTGGAAGAAACTGAGGAGGAAGGCAAGCAGATTCAACTAACCTGGACCCCTGAGATCTCTCACACACTGAGCCACCAACCAGGCAACATACACCAGCTAATATGAGGCCTCCAACACACATACAGCAGAGTACTGCCAGGTCTGGGTTCAGTCAGGGAAGATGCACCTAACCCTCAAGATACTTGAGGCCCCAGGGAATGGGGAGGTCTCATGGGGTGGGGATGGAAAGTGGGGACATCCTCTTGGAGACAGAGGTGGGGGTGTGGGGAGGAGGTATGGGATGTGTAACAGTCAGAGGGTAGACCTGGAGGAGGATAAAGACTAGACTGTTAAAAAAAAGTTTAATGAATAAATAAATAAATAGTGAGTTGAGCAAGCCATAGGAATAAGCAAGTAAGCAGCTTTCATCCATGGCTTCTGCTTCAGGTCCTGCCTCCAGGTTCCTTTCTTGAGTTTCTGTCCTGCCCTTTTCAATGATGACTGTAATGTGGAACTGTAAGCTGATATAAACCGTAAACCCTTTACTAACACAAAAATAAAAATAAATAAAGAGTGTAGAAGATAGTCAATCAAATACAAAACAAACAAACAAAAAAACAGCTGTATGAAACTGTATCCTCTGGCCTACCCCTATCTTGGTCTGCGCACAATCTACACCCAGTTCCCATTCCTCTCTCCTAACCTTCTTTCCAGTATGGATTATGATCCCATAATCTGCAGAAAGTCTTCCTGAAAACCAGCATTTAGCAAGTGGTTTAGAAACTGTTTCCTAGTGAAGTTTTCATCATCCGTGTGGAATTGTCTGTATCTCTGCCTGTGCCCTGTTCCAGGTAGTCACTCAGATACCTACCACAGTGCCCAACAAAGAAGGGGAGCCAAACACCTGTTACTTAAAGTGAGGGCCATCAGATAAAAAAAAGGTTTAATTAAAGGTTGATATCATCATATTGGGCCATGTGAAGACAGCCAGAAGAGTTACTGCTATTTGCCATTCTTCATGCTTAGTCACCTGTTCTTTGAATGTTTCAGTATATGGACGAAATGTCTCTGATATTTAAAGGTGAAGGAACTGTCCAAAGTCACAGTGAGTCATAGCAAGATACTAATGATTGCCGGAAATGGCATCTCTGGGTCCTGTCAGGCCTGCCACCAAGTATAATCAGCTGTGTCATCTCCAGATGATATCTCCAGACTTTTGCTCTTAGTCATCAGCCTGATGGTGAGACTGGGACTACTTAGTACTGAAACAAATCATGTGAAGGTAATGCCTTTTTGGCTGATCCTCAATACAAAACTTAGGAGCTGTGTGTATGCATGCAAATTAGTGTTTGTGTGAGAGAGAGAGAGAGAGAGAGAGAGAGAGAGAGAGAGAGAGAGAGAGAGAGAGAGAGATGTACTTTTTCATGCAGGGGAAAAGGAACAAACCCCTATGTCTTCCCTGATAGTAACAGGAAGAAGAAATTCACCATGTTGGATGGAGAGTTGGGTGACAGATACACTGTCATTTTCTACTGCTTTCTAGTAAACCACACCATTCTTGAAAACAAAAATGGGTGTTTTATTCGTATGTTTCCCCAAGGAGACTTCTATTTGATTCACTGCCAGGATGACTTCAAGGCCAGGACTCAGTCATCTGAAATTCACTATGCAATTGCCCAAATAGATGGCTATTCGGCCAGCAAAGCTTTTACATATCCTCTGCATGTGGTAACATGGCTTCCATGTAGACTACTGGCTATATTTAGGAGGGGAGGGGTTGCAAAAAAGTAAAAGTGGTGCCATTTTCCAGATTTGTTCTTCCATGACCAACCGTGTCTGATTAGAGGCCTCCTCCATGAAAAAGAATACATGCCTGGTACAAACTGGCCAAAGGTTTATAGGTGGGAGGTCTGGGGACCTAGGGAGGAATTTACTAATTCTCATCCTTGCTGTGTCAAAATCAACACAGAGTATCTTGGGAACTGCCAGGAATTCTTGGGAAAAACACATCATTCCTAAAGTGAGTCTTTAAATATTACTTCTGCTCATTGTCATTGGCAATTTCCTGGGTATAAGTTAATGATAGATTATAAACATTAAGATTTTTCATTATTATTGAAGCAATTTACTTTTTACTTCTGTATCAAATGTTGACAATATCCATGTTTTATAGACATATTTTAAAGATATAGTTATTAGCATACATTTATTATGTTAAGTATATCCACAAATTGTCTAACCAGTCATCTATTTGAGAATACTTCAGTTGAGTCCAAGTCCAAACTATTGCTAGCATATCCTTCAATATTTGTGTGCTATCATTCTCCATTTTTCTTATATAAGAATCCAAAAATGGGGTTGCTCAGTCATAAGAAAATTACAGGTTTAGATTTTTTGTTATATGGGTGGAGTGGGGACATAAGTGTGCCACAGTATATATGTAGAGAACAGAGAACAGTTTTGGGGCAGTCAATTCTCTGCCCCAACCATGTAAGCCACACAGAACAAGCTTGGGTTGTCAAGTAGGTGCATTCACCCACTAAATCATCTCACAGATGCAGCCTGTTTAGTTTTTGCCTTGATTGAATGTATACAGCTAAATACATGCGATAAAATTCACTACTTTGGCCACTTTAGGTGTGTGGTTAAACTGCATCAAGTATACTCTTATTATTGAGTGCTCGCCATCACTGCCCATCTCCAGAGTTCAATCACTCTGCAGCGCCTCCACCCCTGCAACTCTGATTTTGTTTTCAGACCCTGTGTTGTCATGTTCTAGTGTGTCAGAGGAGTCACACAAGCCTTGGGGTGTATCTAAGTGGTACAGCATTTTCCTGCATTTGATGCCCAGCCTGAAAGAGAAATGGGAATAGAGAATGGGTAGGAGAGAGGGAGGGAGGAAGGGATGTTGGGAGGGAAGAAGAAAGAGAGGAGGGAGAGGAGGGAAACAAGTATTCTATAGTATTTGTTCTTTGGATCCTTTTATTCAGCATATTTTTTTTAGGTTAACTCATTCACAGCATGGGCAGGAGTCCATTCTTCCCTAATTTTGAGGACCACGCCACTGCAAGTGTGTATGACATTTGTTCATTTGTCCATTGTTGGGCAGCTATGCTGCTCTCCCTTTTGGTTGTTGTGGAAATGATAGCATGAGTATGGTGCACAGCAGTCTGTTGGAGCCACTTCTTTCGCTTCTTTGTGACATGTGCTCAGAAATGGGATTTGTTCATTATATGATTACCGCATGGCAGTTTGACAGTTTGTTTTTTGGAGGAACCACCAGCAATACAAAACTTCCAATTTCTCCGTGTCTGATACAATGTTTCTATTTTCTGAATGATTTTTTTAAATGGCCACACCAATGAGTACATCTCAAACCTAATTTTGATAGACAGTCAGGTTGCTTCCCCGAGAGGCTATGCAGCTCTGTGCATCCCAGAGCAGTGAACCCATGATGCCTTTCTCAGCATCTTCTTCAGCATCCAGCATCACATCATCACTATGTTTTATTTAACCATTGAGATGCATGTGTAGAAAAGCTGCTCATTTTGCTTTTAAATTGCAAGGTCCTGATGACTCAGGACACTAAACATCTTTCCCATCTGTGAGCCTGCATCCTCTTTAATAAAATCTGTCTCTATCTGGTCAATTACCCAGTTTTCCATTTAAAGATGTGCTTCTGGGAGGGGGACACTTCAAAGAACTCTTGTGCTGTGTGTCTGTATTTTTTAATGTTATATTATTATACATTTAAATTTAGTCCCATAATTCCTTTTAAGTTAAATTCTGCACACAGTTCAGTTCGAGGCTTGGTGTTTCGCAAGTGGCTTGCCAGCTGTTTCTCTGTCCCTGCTGAAGTGCTCCTCCTGGCCTTCAATTCTCATCTCACCTTTGTCAAAATTGCCTGAGCAGTTGTGTGTCCATTTCTAGATTCTTTATGCAATAATGCAAGTGGTTCTTATGTGTTTAGTTGAAAGCCTGACCCTCTCCAAGAACAAGGTGTTTCTCTAGTATACTGGGCTTGCATTTAATCAACTTTTCCCAGGCTTCCAGAAGATGGCCTTTGGATTTGTCTCAAAATGCCTCTCCATCTTAAGAGTTTCCTTAAGTAAATATCTTTCTGTGTGTACATATCTGTTTCTCTCATTAGTACAAAATATAAAATTGGGTTGAATGTTAACCTTCTATCTCATAACTGTGTATTTACTTGATTCTAGGTGTGTGCATGTGTGAGTGTGTGTGTATGTGTGTGTGTGTGTGTGAGAGAGAGAGAGAGAGAGAGAGAGAGAGAGAGAGAGAGAGAGAGTATTTTATAGAAAAAACATTCATTTATTTTCCTCTTTCTACACTGTTTTTTTTCCAAAACCTCCTTGCACGACTATCACAATGCTGTGTTGAGAATGAGGGGAGCTATTTGTAACCTTAGAAAGCTTTCCTTTTTGAGATTTAGTAGTAGTGATTTATCATTTCTCTACATTTTTTCCATTTTATTTCATACTCTTGTTTTTATTTGTTTTCTTTTGGTGGTGCTGAGGGTCTGACATGGACCCTTTGCACACCCTAGGTAAGAGTTAAGACATCGAAAACAGAATAAAGCTCCTCTCCTGCTGAAGCTCTACTAACGATGATGACTCAGAGAGAAAGTCAAATAACCTTCTAGGTCTCCCTGCCAGGCCTTCCATGGTAAAAATATATCCTAAAGAGTAGACACGTTGATCAAGGAATATGACTTTGAACCATTGTTAGAATGAGAATATGAAGCACAATCTCGGTAGGGTATCATTGCCCATCTGAGAAGCATAGAGGAATGCCAGTCACCAACCAAATGACCAGCTGAAAGCTTTCAAGGTTAGGGGTTTACCCAGTCAGAATGATGTGGTTTGTAGTAGCATCAAATCATGTATATAAAGGTGTAGTTTATATTGGTATGTTGTATGAGGCAAGGCTATGGCAGTGTTTTTTTCTTCCTAGTAGTTATACTAACTCCTAAAATTATTCTTCTCTCGCAGACAAATATAGTGTCATGCTTTCTCTGATATACCCAGAAGATGTTCCAACTGGTAAAAAAACAAAAAAAACAAACAAAAAAAAACACATGTTCCACTATGTTCATAGCAGCCTTATTTATAATAGCCAGAAGCTGGAAAGAACCCAGATGTCCCTCAACAGAGGAATGGATACAGAAAATGTGGTACATCTACACAATGGAGTACTATTCTGCTACTAAAAAAAAAATCAATTTATGAAATTCTTGGGCAAATGGATGTATCTGGAGGATATAATCCTTAGTGAGGTAACCCAATCACAAAAGAAGTCATTGGGTATGCACTCACTGATAAATGGATATTATCCCAGAAACTTAGAATATCCAAGATACAATTTGCAAAACACAAGAACATCAAGAAGGAAGACCAGCTCATGGATACTTCATTCCTCCTGTGAAGAGGAGACAAAATACCCATGAAAGGAGTTACAGAGACAAAGTTTAGAGCTAAGATGAAAGGATGGACCATACAGAGACTACTCCACCACAGGGGATCCATCCCATAATCAGTCATTAAACTCAGACACTATGGCATAGGACAGCTAGTGCCTACTTAAGGGACCCTGATATAGCTGTCTCGTACAGAAGTGGATGCTCATAATCATCTATAAGAGGGAACACAGGGCCCACAATGGAGAAGCTAGAAATAGAATCCCAGGAGCTGAAGGGGTCTGCAACCCTAGAAGAGGATCAACAATATGAACTAACCAGAACCCCCAGAACTCGTGTCTCTAGCTCCATATGTAGCAGAAGATGGCCTAGTCGGTCATCATTGGGAAGAGAGGCCCCTTGGTACTGCAATCTTTATATGGCCCAATACAGGGGAACGCCAGGGCCAAGAAGTGGGAGTGGGTGGACAGCAAAGCAGGGAGAGGGGAGAGGGAAGGGGACTTTCGGAATAGCATTTGAAATGTAAATTAAGAAAATATCTAATAAAAAAATTGGAAAAAAAAGACAGAGGACAATGTCAGGACCCTGAGTTTCATGTCCGTGTTTCCCACTGTGACAGTAACAGCAGTCTATCATAGTTGTTCTTAGTGGCTTGTGGACTGACCTCATTCCATCTACTCCTCTACCCACTTGCTGTTTTTATTCGAACGCCATTGCTATCAATCCTAGATTACTATTTCAAATAATGATTCTATTAAATCATGCCTTTCTACCAGTTGAAAAAATTACCTTGCCTGTTCATTCTAATAATAGCTTAGAGTCTATCAAATAAATTTGTAATCTGAAAGAAAACATTTATCTTGTTAGTTGAATGACGCAGTCATTCTTATTTGTTTTGCTTCTGCAGGCTGGTAAGATTGCTCAGCATCTGCAGGCTGGTAATATTGCTCAGCAGGCTAGGCACTTGTTGTGGAACCTGTCCCCTGAGTGTGGTCCCTGGTCTCCACATGGTAAAAAGGAGAGAAGTCCACTAATTATCCACTTCTGTACCCTATCTCTATCACAAAAATCAGAAAGTGAAAAGAGAAAGCTGTTTTCAACACACATGAATTTGCTTTGGCCATTAGAGTGTGAGTCTACACTCATCTCTCTTTGATGCTTTAAAGAGCTCAGAATTTTCTCTCCTGTGATCATGATTTAAAGTCATCATGACATATAGAAAAAACAAAGTAAACCTAGCATCAAGCCTTCTCTTATAATCCAGATATAGGTATTATGGTGGTTAGAACATGCTTCTCATAGGGAGTGGTACTATTAACAGGTGTGGCTTTGTTGGAAGAAGTGTGTCACTCCTACCTGCCTGTGAAAGAGTCTGTCCCAGGCTTCCTTTGGATGAGATGTAGAACTCCCAGTTCCTCCAGCGCCATGCCTGCCTGGACACTGCCATGCTTCCTGCCATGATGATAATAGACTGAACCTCAGAATCTGTAAGCTACCCCTAATTAAGTGCTGTCCTTTTTAAGAGTTGCTTTGGTCATGGTGTCTCTTCCCAGCAATGGAAACCCTAATTGAGACATGCATAATTTGCAAGCACCACACGAATAGATTTTAATAAACATCGTGATATAAACCCTTGCAGCAACAACATTGCATGATGCTATTAAAGAAGAAACAAATCCAGAAAGGTTAATTCACCTAAAAAGCAAACAAACAAACTTTCAGGTATCTGGTGATCACCTCGGAGAAGAGAATACAGCAGTGTTCACTGTGAACTTATGCTGATTCTGAGTCCCCACCAACTTGGCTTGCTTAGATATCACGTTGTAGAGACCAAACTTGAATGTTATTCTTAGTAAGCTTTGCTTTTATGCATTTGTCACCCTTTGAGCATGGTGGCTCTTGTGAACACTCTGAAATTTTGTTAAATGTGTACAAGCTAAATGTTCTTATGCCACTAAAACGAACGGGGAATGATCAATTTCTGTAGTGCCGATGGAGAGACAGAATATGGGTTTTACCGCCAAGAAACCCCACAATGTTTCACAATGAAGAGACAGGAAAAAGCTCCTCATGGCAGAAAGAAAAGCCACCATTTTTAAATACACAAAACAGCATGCTTTCTAAGAAGTGTGGCTCCTCATGGGAAAATCCATCACTAGAAGTGTATTGCACATAGGGAGTAGGTTACAGATCAGATGTTGTCCCTTTACTTCCCTCTAACTAATGGTCATTTCTCTAAAGAGAGGAAGCACATCTCAGCCCACAGCACAAGCATACTGAGAGGTTGACATACAACCCTAAGATCACAGGACTTATACCCATCTCAATACCTCACACATGCAGCTCAAAGGCTGAAGGCTCTGACTCTGTTTTACAAAAGATGTCTAGGAACACCAAAGGTGGCCAGTGACACAAAATAAGGACACTATGGGATTTTCAATCCAGTACATCTAAAATTGCAGAGGCACCAAGCAGGGCCCAAAAAACTCTGGCTAATTTAATATGAAACTGCTCTCAGCCAAGACCATCAACTCACTTGTTATTGCTTATTGTATCAAGTTTGTTTTGAGCTAATGGGTAGAGGCATTCTGAAAACCAAGGACAAAGAGTCTGTAGAGGGAAAGCAGACTGAGGAGTGACACAGGGGCCAGTTCCCTGTCTGGTTCCAGGAGAAAATTGAAAGCACTCAGAAAGAATTTAAGTAAAGGTAGTAGAGAGTCAAAAGGGAATCAGCTATTTTGGCCTTTAAAAGTTCTCAAATTTTTGTACACTGTACACTACCTGGAGGAAACATCATATATATATATATATATATATATATATATATATATATATGCAATTATACATTTATATCAGAAATGCTGAAATTGAAAATAAACCAGGCACTATATAGACTTCCCATAATCTATGTCCTGTCAGACTCTTAGCAAATTAGTGAGGGACATCTAAAGCAACAAGAAAAGAAATAAAGTCAAATTGCATCACTTGTAAGCCTGTCTCTTTAAACAAGGCCTCAGAATTCCTTTCCCTGGGGAAATAAATGGAATCAGGAGCATATGAATGGAGTGAGGGTGCTGGGGCAGGAGAAAGGAGAATGATAAGATGACAGTCACGGGTCTGGGAGTCATGTTTGTAAGCTAGAAGAACACGGTTTTGTATTCCATGGATTTTTTTTTCCACTGAAAAAGAGGAACCTTCCAGAAAAAAAAATTAAATCAGGATAGTAAGTAAATAGCAGAAAGCAGAAATACCCCAAAGCTCTCAAAAGTTTCAGAGCACAGAAACTTAATACCCCATAAACCACCTTCTGACGAAGGATACCTAGTGCTTCAAGAACACCCCTGTTTATCTCAGGCCTCTTTTGCCTTCTGGTTTATGGTCAACTGCTGTTAGGCTCTTCCCTACTCACGACTCCCATTCTTCTTCATCTCCAACACTCCCCATCCCATAGCAGCCAACTCTCTGAAGTCCCAGATTAGTTTCTTTAACTTGTCCATTTCATCTGAGCGTTTTTCTCTTTCTCATGACTCAGACTGCAATTTCAGGGCAAGCATATATTTTTGTTCAATTCCCTGTGTTTTAGCCAACAGAAATTTTATGCTTCACCTTTTAAATTCATTTGAGCGTTTTTCTCTTTCTCATGACTCAGACTGCAATTTCAGGGCAAGCATATATTTTTGTTCAATTCCCTGTGTTTTAGCCAAAAAAAAATTTTATGCTTCACCTTTTAAATATCCATTCAATGAAGTGTCTATTTTCTTTTTGAAAAAAAAAATCATGCTCCCAGTACAAGAGAATTAATGTATTTTAATCAATGTTTAAATTAAACATGTATATTAAGAAATAATTTGCATATTAGCAAAATAAAAAAAGGAGTGTTACTAGGAGTGGAGAGTGCACAAAATCTATTAATTTTTGCTAATTTCGATAAAATGACATTAATATGCTGAATCTATGTTAATCTTCCCAAATTAAACATCCTTAATAATCCAGTCAATAACCAGTAAGAATGGCTAAGATCAAAAATTCAGGTGACAACAGATGCTGGCGTGGATGTGGAGAAAGGGGAACACTCCTCCATTGTTGGTGGGAATGCAAGCTGGTGCAACCACTCTGGAAATCAGGCTGGCGGTTCCTCAGAAAATTGGGTATAGTATTACCAGAAGATCCTGCAATACCTCTACTTGGCATATATCCAGAAGATATTCCATCTGGTAACAAGGACACATGCTCCACCATGTTCATAGCAGCCTTATTCATAATAGCCAGAAACTGGAAAGAACCCAGATGTCCCTCAACAGAGGAATGGATACAAAAAATTTGGNAAGAGGATGGCCTAGTTGGCCATCAGTGGGAAGAGAGGCCCCTTGGTTATGCAGACTTTTTATGCCCCAATACAGGGGAACGCCGGGGCCAGGGGGTGGGAGCGGGTGGGTAGGGTAGCAGGGCCGGGAGGGGGGAGGATATAGGGAACTTTCTGGATAACACTTGAAATGTAAATGAAGAAAATATCTAATAAAAGTAAAAAAAAAAATAATAATCCAGTCAATAAATAAGTGAACTAATGGTTAAATAGATGGTTGTTGAGGAGTAAATACAGATATCCAGTCACTGAACATCTAAAGAAGCACTTGACATTCTTAGGCAGCAGACACTTTTACAGAATAGCCACGATTTTAAATATTCACTATTTTCTAGTATCAAAATAGTTGAAGCTCAATTCTGTACTACTCGAGAATGTTTTAATATTCAATAATGGAGAGGCTTTACCAGCTGATTTACATGATTTCTGCTATCATATTTGGAATAGAAGAAGTCATATAGATATGGCCAACAAATGAAGGTAGCTAAAGTCAGTGGTTTGGATTCATTTTAATTTTTGGTGTTTAACAAAACACTGCTTTGTAACAGGATAGCTAGGCACAACAGACACACAATTCACAATATGACCTAAACAATCTGTTCCCAAACACATGATCCAGCCTCCTTCTCTTTGATTTCATAATTTTACTGTCGTCTTGGCATTTCCCCTCCCCTAATACCACACATGATTTCATCTTCATCTTTTCCATGCATGCTTCGCTGACACACCTATAGGTTGTACTGAGGAGTTAGTGGCCTCAATTTTTTTGGTTCCCATGTCTTAAAGCTTAAACCACAAAGCAGCCTGAATGTTCTTGACATTTTTGTTATCAGCTGAGAAGAATCAAGGCTAGAAACTGTAGGCATAAGAAACATTTAGGCTACAAGGATATGACTAAGCTTTGGAAGTATTAGATGCTTGATGGGAACGGGCCATGTGCTCTGATGATGGTGGCCTCTGGTTCTGTGACATATGGGAATCAGAAGACCAAATTGGTTTGAGGGAAGAAAACTGAGTAGTCATGAATAGCAAAATTTCACGGGTAGAGTTCAGTCATACCCTCATGCTACACTTATATAACGAAAGATCTTTCCTATCACTAGAGTTAATCTCAAATACTTATATTTTAACCCTATTTATATTATATATCAACTCTTGATACATGAGGTCCCTCAAACTCTTCTTTTTAGTAAAGAAAGCAGATATGTGTATGAGGAAAAAGTTGGACGGGGTCAAGAATAATCTCAGAGCAGGGAGAGGGGAGGCTGGAGATATGAGCAGGAGAATGCTTCCGAATGCAAGACTGCTCTAGACTGCAAAATGCTTTTCTATGTGTGCCTCATTTACTGTTATGGTGACTTCATGAAGTAGAGCCGGTATCAACATCAGTTTGTACAGAAATAGAGATTTAAAAAGAAAAAGAAAAAAAGAGGTAAGAGAGCACAGAAATGGTTCCTCAGGCTGTAAGAAGCTCTCATCCATGTAGTGCTGAGTTGCACTCATGTTTGGCTGCTTCTCCACTTTTTTGGACTTTCTGACTTTGGAACGTGATTTCTTTGCAAAAGTATGAGGCATAACTTCGGCAGTCACGTCTGATGCTCGACTACTAAATTAATATCCTAGGAAAAAAATGACTTGTTAATGTTTTCATTCAATTTAGCAATACATAGGAAATCATATCACATTGACCACACCGAAGAAAATTACTAGCTAAGATCATTGAGTTTTATACATGATATGAAAGCTCGGGAGAAGGGAGGAGAGATGGCTGCTCTTACAGAGGACCTGGGTTTGATTTCCAGGATCCACACAACAGCTCACAACCATCTACAACTCTAGATCCTAGAGACTAGTGCCTTCTTGCCTTTGTGGGAACCCAGGTATAGTATGTGGTATACAGACATATACACAGGTAAACCACCCATATACATACAATAAAAACACATTAAATTTTTTTAAAACTCCACCTATTAATCACAAGAGTGGTCCAACAATTTTTCAAAATTGCAGATTATATGTATTTTCAATGGAAAAATACTTTGTCATTATTTAAGTTTGGTTGTTTTAATTATTATGGCTTCTTGAGACAGGGTCTCTTATAGCCCAGGTTCTCCTCAAACTTATCATGCAGCTGAGGATGACTTAAAACCCTTGAATCCCCTGTCTCTGCCTTCTGACTGTTTGTCAACATTTTTAATGTGAAAACTCTCTGACTTTTTCCTCAAAATCATTTTCTTTAGATTACAGTATGACAAATACTCATTCTGGAGACACTGGTACAATCAATGTTCATGTCTACAGCAGAGTTCTCAGAAATTCGGAACTAAAGAGGACAAGATGCCACTTTTGATTTCTTCTTCTTCTTTTCTGGCTGTTCACACCACTTGATATCGATGTTGCTGCTCCCAAATGCTTCTCCTTTGACCTCTACAGGATTCTCTCTCACAGCTAACTTTGCTCTCCTGTGCATCACCATAGCTCCTGAACTTCCATGCCTCCGTGCTGGAGAAGGGGTTTCTTTCACGATGCAATAGCAAACGGCAGACACAAAGTTTTTTTTGAAGTTTTCATTCATAAGTGCATAAATAATAGGATTACAGATGGAGTTGAAAAATCCAATTACTTGCACTATAGCAAAAATCATCTTGATTGTGACTTCATCATATTCCTTTTCAAAATTACCTGAAAGAAAGTAATACTTTAGAATGCTTACTGACTTCAAGAAATCACTGTAAAGTTGTATCATGTGTATTTTTAAAGATTTGCAGTTGAGCAAGTGGCTAGTGATGTGAAACATTCTCATGACTAAAAGGGATCTGGTATCTGGATAAAAGTACCTGTGTAACATGTACTCATTCATCTATGCATTGGCTGGTGCCTGGGATATATATACTTTAGAACTCGTGGGTGGGTAGGGGAGCAGGGCGGGGGATGGGGGAGGGCTTAGGGGACTTTCGGATAACATTTTAAATGTAAATGAAGAAAATATCTAATAAAAATTGGAAAAAAATTCAACTCGATGATACCAAGTGTAGAGGTTTGAGAAGGTGTCACCACCATAGACCCATGTATTTGAATGCTTGTCCCATTGGCAGTGACACTATTAGGAGGTATGGCCTTGTTGGATTATGTGTGACCTTGTTGGAGGAAGTGTGTCATTGAGGATGTAGGCTTTGAGGCCTGATATGTGCTCAAGTTATGCCGAGAGTGATACACATTCGCCTTCTGATGCCTGCAGATTAGGATATAGAACTCTCAGCTCCTCCAGCACCATAGCTGACTACAAGCTGTCATGCTTCCCACCATGATGATAATGGGCTAAACCTCTGAAACTATAAACCAGTCCCAATTGAATGTATGCTTTTGTAAGAGTTATCATGAGCATGGTGTTTCTTCCCAGCAATAAAACCCTAAGATGCCAAGCTTCACATATGCTAAAAGCTCAGTTACCCTTCAAATGCTCTCCTGCACTCCAGAAACACAATCATGTTGAGTCCCTGAGAACACATGAAGAGTAACTGCTTCTAGGCATCTGACTTGAATCCAAGATACATTAAGTTCACTAAGTGCAAGGCAGCAGAGAAGACTCTCAAGGTGTCTCCCCACGCTAAACAGCTTAGGGAAAGGAGGGAGAAGATCTGGGAAATTTACACAGCTTTTCTTTATCTTTTGTAATTATGAGTAACTTAGTCCTAGTCAAGCACAGTCATCTACCACATGATGACCTGATACAAAAGCAATGTTCAGTATTTGACATGTGATTATCCAAGTGGAGAGCCACCAGAGAGAAATCAATGACTTCTCGGATGTTCTAGTGGAAAAAAAGAACTACACATGAGATGGGGGAGAGGGAGGGAGAGAGACTTACTGTATTCCATCATCATGTGAACGATGTGGAAAGGTGCCCAGCACACAGCAAAGAGAACCACCACTGTCACCATCATGATCACAGCTCGCTTCTTCTTCCTACACCAACAAGCATTGCATCGGTTGACTTTGTGTCAGCAAACATGTCAGAGGAATAGGAAATGCATCCCTGCTTGAGCCTACCGCACTTGACCTCATGTTTGCATGCACTGGTGCACTTGACCTCATGTTTGCATGCACTGGTGGAGTTCCTGAGGCTATGGGAAGATTATCAGTGTTCTCATCCTTACATATCTCTGTGGTGTGTTCAGCACGGGTCTGGGACTCCACTAAAGCATAGACATACGGTATGTCTTTCGTTTTCCCAATAAGCCAGAGGTCAGAGGTAAAAACTGGGAAAGAGAGAAGTTTGATTCACAGTAGGGTGACATATAAATGATGTTCTCTGGGTTTAAATTTAGGGGTGTCTCTTTAGGGGCATGCATTTCATTTGTTCAGCACGTGTTTACAGCAGTTCATACCTTTGATAGCTAAACATCAGTACTTATAAAATATGGTGAGCCTCAAGTATAGAACTAAAACTTTATAATACAGTAAACCATAGATTCAGTTTTCTTCGCCCCTCAAAAATTAGATTTACATCTGCATAGATCCGCATATTGCTTGGTATTTTCAGTTTCAAATGTCCAGGCTCATAGTCTGTCATTTCAGCCTGGTAACTTTCAGGGAAGTGTTCTCCCCCTGTCCTGAGGCTCTATTGTATTTTCAGAGCAAAGTTTTCTTTATACAAACTGGGCACTAGAGGTCACTGCACACTTGAAGAATTAATGAACTACCATCAACTCACTACTGCTTGCTTGTTTTACAGTCATTCAACATAGATTATGTCATGGGAACTACAAATACATCAGTGAAGTGTACTTGAAATTGATGCTAATAAATGAAATGAGATAGCACTGCCTTTGCATTAAAATACAAAGCATCAGTTATAACCATTTAGAATTAAGTGGCATTCTAGGGTTTCAAAAACTTTTCAGGCCATCTCAGTATTTTAACATTATCCTCAAGTAAGAGGGACTAGCTAGGGACAGGTGTAATCACGTGGCCTTGTACACAGAAGTTCTCTCAGGGTCCTCTGAAGCAATGCTTTCTGGATATTTCTGATATTGCCAGCAGTGAGGGAGGAGGACAAGGAGTCTTGGCAGCACTCCACAGTATCATGGGTTCAAGTGAGCCCTTGCTGTCAAATTGAATTATAAATGACGCTAAGGCTGAATTGCCCAGGTAGCCCCTTCCAGGACAACTAATAAAACATATTTTAAACACTGGTGAATTTGTCAATAAACAGACCTGGCTATTTTGAACATTTCTTTTCCATGAATAGTTCGGAGCACTGAGCCATCCCCGATTCTTTTCTTGATCCAAAGCTCGTAACCGATTTTCCCATAGAGGACAGTCAACAGCAACAGAGGCAACAGGAAGAGGGTGACGAGGATGAAGGTGGTGTAGATTTTCTGGTGCATGGGGCTGCTCCACTCCTCCAGGCAGCAGATGTGTTCTTTTTCATATAGGAAGTCATACTTAACCTTTACAGTAAGAACAATTCAGTTACAAACCCAGGAATCAGCATTCAAAGGGCAGACACAGCCCAAAGTCATTCCACTGGGACATCTTTAAGACCTCCCAGATGCTAGCTGCTGCTAGATTTTCAAATTTGAATCAATTTCTATAGTTATTTTCCTTGTAAATTGTAGGTTTTCCCTGGACCACTAAGGTTTTTGTACTTTGTGATTTTAAATGAAATGCAGGACTGGGTCTGCTACATTCATGTTTAACCTTTCTCAATTTTTATTTCCTCTTGTCGCAGTTTTATTTTCAGTTTGCTGAGAGGGCATACATGGGAAAATACTGTGCATCATATGCTAGCCGGGTGAATATTAATTCAGCCTCTACATTTGCTTTTTAAATTTCTGATGAAATGACCTCTGCTTTAGAGTAAGAGGAACCTAGCTGTATTTACCATCATTTCATATCAGAATCACCAGGTTGACTTTACAATGGAAAGGCAGCTCGTAGCGTTTAAATAGTGAAGTGAATGAGATGCTGGACTTAGCCTATTGCCAATATTTCAATTGTATTTGTTTAATAAATTGCTTTTCTGAGTCTTTCAGTGGACTCATCTTCCAAGTTCTAAATTTACTCTTCACAACAATGATAGAGAGCACCAAATGCTAATGGTTCCTTTTGGAGGCAAAGTAAGCATTTAAAGTACATGCCAAGTCTTATCTCTGGGATAGGGACGAAGAGGAGAAAACATATTGAATCTCAGTCACTGTGGAGTTGAAAATGATAGATTTCTGCCTATCATCCCAGCAAACTTAATCACTAGTCGTCAGCCTTGAGTTAAAAGTTAAGATGATTTGAGTTGGTTTTGTTCATAACTACAATTAGGAATGGTAACACTTAATGACCAATAAGCTTAATGAAAACAGATGTGAAAATGAAATTATTTCTGACTCAATGAGGGTAGAGCCCACAAGGACCAGTGACCATAGTGCCCATGCCCCATCCTAAGGTTAGTGACCCTAGTGGCCACACATGAACATATCCTAGGGTTAGTGGCACAGTGACCATGCACAAACACTCCTAAATGGGGAGTCTCCACATGAGTTCATACAGTGCCAGACACAAGCAGAGGCTCCCCAAACACATCTTAAGATGGATTCATGACAACCAGTTTCATATTCTCTTTGTCATTTCTTTCTTTTTTTATTATTATTAGTTTCTTCATTTACATTTCAAGTGTTATTCCAAAAGTCCCCTATATCCTCCCCCCACCCTGCTCCCCTACCATCCCTCTCCCGCTACTTTGCCCTGGCATTCCCCTGTACTGGGGCCTATAAACATTTATGGGCACAGGGATCAAACTCGGGGGCCTTGCACACACGTAAGCCAAATGCACTTTCAGAGAGTTGCCGCACCCGACCCTGATTTTGTTGTTTCTAAGCAAATGTCTCTGTAATCTTCCACTGTTTACAACTGTGGCTGGGCTTGGGCTCTATCTATATTCCTACTTCCACCACCACCTACTCCAACTCAGACAGCCATATCCCTTGTCCAAGTTAAGCCTTGCTGCTGAGGACAATTTGAATGACTCATATTCTGATCCAGGTATCATACAGCCACTGAGCAAGCCTTCTGATTTTCCCTCTCCTGAGTAAACTTCTATTCAAAGCAGTCCAGAATTAGGGAGTCATGGCATTTTGATGAGGTCTTGAGTGTTGTAAATTCATATTTTTATTCACTGAGGGAAAAATTAAGGATGATTTTGGTTGAATCTTCTCATTTACCTCCCTGAAGACTGTGAGTCAAATCACTGCTGAGAGAGCCCAGGGAAACCAGAGTAAGAGAGCATCATGGAGAATGCCTGGCTTTGATGCTGCCTGTCATCTGGAACAGTCTCTGTCTCCCACACTCAACTCCATTATCTCTAATAGAGTTTCAGAATGAGCATGGAGTTCTGGGATGCACATTAATATATCTATTTCAAAACTGAAATCTGGCTTTTTCCTGACAAGAAGCAAATCAGATCTGACTGATGTTTAGCAATGAGCATGGCTCTCTGCCTATTAGATCAGGCAGACACGTTTTCTACAAATTAAATGATTTATATGTGTAGAATATATGATAAAAATTTTATAAATGATAAATCTGTTTGATTTATGTGGGCAGGAAATAAGGTCCAGGATTGACAATTAGATTTTTTTTTCATTTATAAAACATGTTACTAGTATGGGGGGGCTACCAGCAGAAGGAACCAGCCACAGTGGCTGTTAAGATGAGTAACGGGCTAGAGAATGGAGGCACATTCAGAACTTCAAAGATGTTATCATGAATTCCAGATGGAAAGAGTCAGCCCTGGGCCACACCAATGTGAGCACCAAGACATGTTCTCAGTCCTCTCTCCTCTCTGTATTGCTCTCTGAGAGTGGCACCTAAGTGTGGGGAGGAGATGACAGACCCAGGAACCCATAAGCATTTCAAGCTAGGACAAAGACAAGATTTTTACATTATTCCAATTTTAGTATGTGTGCTGCCAGAGTGGTCATCAAGTTTTAAATTGATCCTTATTATGGTTTTATGTGACCATGACACTGGCCTGGACATCTTGTAGCAGAGCAGATACTCTTCTTGTGACTGACAGAAGTCACAAGAATTTAATCATCTATATGACTTGAGGAGTTGCAGGGCCTGCTGAAAGTTTTATACATATTTCATTATTAAGTTCTCTGGTGACATTTTCAAAGCTAGCAACAGAGTAAAGCTACTTTCTGCTCTCACACAGGCTAGCTCACTATATATATCACTCAATATATCAGTAACACGCACAAATACAGAGAGAGAAAGACAGAGAGAGAGAGAGAGAGAGAGAGAGAGAGAGAGAGAGAGAGAGAGAGAGAGAGAGAGAGAAACCACCTTTTATTCATTCCTGTGTTTTTGGTATTAGGGAGTGCACTTGCTGAACAAGCACCCTCACCCTGGGGCCCCTTTCTTCAGTGTCTTTCACCTCAGGTCTCATTTGGGATCCCCATTAAGGGATGTGGCATGCTCTGGGAAGTTACCCATTTGTCTATCTCCATTTAACAAGGTAGAAAGGAACACATTGCTTTATATAAATTACATTTCAGTTATTTTAAGTCAAATAACCTTTTTCAAAACCTTCTGCAAGATTTCAATTTTGTCTAGGTTCTCTGTGTTGAAATATAATGAAGACATTGGCATATATTTCAAATTAGCTTACATTGTACCTCTAATTAAAAGCATTATCTTACAGAGGAGTTTTTTTAACCTTCTTAATTAAAAAATGTACAAAAATGCTACTTCAGTGTCAGGAAACACTTTTTCATCTCCAAGGTTTATTTTCCTGCACATAGACTTTGAACTGCAAGATTCTGGCAATGTGTAATGACTTTTCACCTGGCTTGCTATTTTTCTGACATATCCTTAGAACAAGATATTACTGATAATTTCAAATTAATTCAAGTTTCTGCTTCTTCATTCGTCTCTGAATTGTATGTGATTCTACCACTCAATGTTCAGTCTCAGGTACATTTTGGGTTAATTTTGAATGGTAGGAACCTGCAGGAGGGAGTGCAGCAGGATCACTTGATGCATCTTTTGCTCTTTCTGTTGCAGGGTGTGGCACCCTTGCTGGAATCAACTGATTAAAAACATCGATTTCTAGTGTCTCAATTCAGTTCCACTGGTCCTTGTTTGAGCTATTTTTCTCTCTGTGACAAATAAATACCTGACATAAACCATTTGGGGAAGGAACAATCTGGCTTCATGATTTCATGGTGGAGAAGGTAAGGCTGTCTGGGAGGTGGGGGGGGGCAGTTCAGGGATGTGGGAGGAGGAACTCACAGTGGCTGATTACACTCATCAAAGACAGGAAGCAGAGAGGTAGTTGTGGAGCAGGGTGGCCATATAATCTATAAGGCAGGCCTACACTTCATTCATTTTGGTAAGGTGCCACAACCACCCCCCATTTTGCACCACCAGCTGGCCACAGAATGTTTAAAGCAGAATGGGTCTATTTGTGCACAGGTCACACTTAAACATTAATGTGCCTATCATCATACCAATACTGCACAACGATAACCCAGACTCTTTGCAGTAAGCCTTGAAATAGAAGCTGCGTTTGTGTGTCACACTGTGCTGTTTATTTGTACACTGTTCTGCTGGTTCAGAAGTGGACTCTCCATTACTCGGTGCAGCAGCCCTGGGTACCAATTCATTTCATCAGTCCTTCGACATCGTTTTTGAGTTTCTAATGACTGGATGGATTGTTTTGATAATGTCTATTTCCCCTGCAGTATGAAGCCTTGCATGTTGCTCAGGAGGTGCAGTCTTGGGCATATGACGTTTCTCTCTGAGATGATGAGGGGAGGAGTGCTTCATAGCTGGACTGTTTCTTCAGTGCTCTGCATAAAACTGCTTTACAGTCTTACACAGCTAAAATCAGACTGGTGGTTGGCATTACTCTTATGTCTGCTTAGCGTGTGTGTGTGTGTGTGTGTGTGTGTGTGTGTGTGTGTGTGTATGTGTGTGTGTGTGTGTGTGTGTGTGTGCCCGTGTGCTTCTAAATATAGGAACCTACAGTATAGTTAGGATCTCACTATACAGCCAAGATGACCTTAAATTCAAAGCAGTCCTCCTGTTACAGCATCCTCAGTGCTAAGATTACAAGTGTGAGCCACCTAGGCTTGGCCTGAGAGAAACACTCTTGTTTGGGGTCTGTATAACTGGATTCTTAAAATGAGTCAGGACTGTTATCTGGTAAGCTACCTTCTAATTGTTTACTTCTAAATTATAGTTGTTTTACTGGTTTTGAGAGTTTCATTCTCTTTAAAGTCTCCCACAGGCCACATCCACCGAAATCACTTTCCCTGACTGAAGGTCACAGCAGTCTGGTTTTGGGGCCTGAATCTTACGTGGTCAAAAAGAAACTCTGACTTGAATTTTGGACTTAAAATAAATAAAAACATAAATAAATTATGTTCCAGGCTGTATGACAGATGTTCTACTCACTTTGAAGACAAATGACTGTGTTACACTACAAGCCATGCTAATGTACATCCCAGTAGATAGGCTGAGCTGTTCAGAACCACCGTCCTTGCCTGTTCCTTTTCTATAAATTCCTATTCATTTGAAGAGAATCTCACAAAAGATGTAAAATAGAAGAAAGATGGAGAAACCCAAGAATTGGACATGTTTCTAATTTATAGCTCAGTTGTCAAAGGCTAGGACAATAAAATCAGCTAGCAAACAGACAATCTATTTCAATTTTAAGTGACTTAAAACGAAAGTCAAAACACTAATTGAACTGTCATATCTAACAAGACTAGGATATTCTAGAAAGAATGCATTAACCTAAGAAAATGAAGAAGGTTATTTGGAATTTACTTTTTTGTAAATTTAACATTAAATATTAGCAACACAATATCCAGTAGATTTAAATAGAGAAGAAAAATTTAAAACATTTTTTTGATTTCAGTGAAATAGATAAGGTCATTTAAATTCACCACAATATTCTTGGAAAAAAGAAAATGAAAAGGGGGAGGGACGAGAAAATATTTCAAGCCTGAGTCTACCTCAAGTCGCTGCACATGCCACATGGGTGATCCTATGATGATGGCCACCAGCCACACCACACCTGCAAAAAATATGTCAGTTATAAAATGTAGCATAGCATGCCTAAGTCTCTAATCATCAAGATGCCTGGTCTCCAGTGTCCCCATCTTCTCTGTCATGGAGTACAGCAATTGTCTCTGGTCTTCTTAAAAGTGGGTGTGGGTGTGGGTGGGTGTGTGCAAGTGTATGTATGTGTGTGTTCTCCCATGTGTGTGAGAATCCTAGAGCAGAACGTCAGGTCTCCTTGATGTAGCACTTTCCACATTATTGCACGCAGAACTGCAAGCACATTGTATGCTTGTCTTTTTATGTCAGTGTTAGGTCTCCAAATTCAGGTCCTCATGCTCTTACCCACTGAGCAATCTCTCCAGCTCCTACATTTTTTAACTGTTAAATTTTCATTTATATGACTGCGTTGTCTAGAAGGTAAGAATCCAAATTGAAATGCATATTCTGACCAGGTCTTCACTCTCTCCTTTCACCACTGCGTATCTTCCCACTAGACCCCTACTGGGAAAGGATATATAAGGTTCACTTCCCTTCCTGGATCCTAGAATGCCACACACTGATCCACATCATATTTATACCTTGGACGGGCCACTCTGTCATCAATGTCCATCTGTGGACTTGGTTCCAAGATAACTCAGAAGTCACCTTCCCCTAGGTGGCTTGAAGGTTGCTGTCATTTCCTAGTGAACTACTTCATTAATGATTCTGGGCCTAACATGGGCCATCATGACACATGTCTTCTAAATCTCCTTTAAAGTCATGGAGGGCAAGGACAATCCACTTACATTTTTGTTCCTCCAAATGAGAATCTAAGGAAAATTCTCAGCCCTTACCAAGAGTTGATCCATGTTTGTTGGACCAATGAATAACTTCTTAAATTTTTAAATTTATTTATGGGTATGGGTATTTTGTCTGCATGTATGAATGTACACTGTGTACATGCCTATGTCCACGGAGCCTAAGAAAGAGTGCTAGAGATCCTGGGACTGGCATTAAAGTCAGTTATGAGTCACCATGTGAATGCTGGGAATCAAACCCCAGTCCTCAAAAGAATGTCCAGTGCTCTTAACCACTGAACCATCTCTCCAGTGCTGAAATGAAAAACTTTTAGGTATTTTACAGATCATCTTCTTTCATTTATTCTTCAAGTCTAACATACATGTATCATTTTAAAAGATTTACTTTTATTATTTTTATCTACATGTAGTGTGTGTGTGTGTGTGTGTGTGTGTGTGTGTGTGTGTGAATGACATATGTGTGCAGATACCTCTGGAGGCCAGAATAGAGTATCAAATTCCTTGGTTCTAGAGTTACAGGCAGTTGTTTGCCATCTGACCTAGAACTGGAAACAGAAATCAGGTCCTCTCAAAAGGCAGTATGTTCTTTTAACTGATGATCAATCTCTTTAGTATCCAAAATATGTATCTTATATTAATCTTAAAGTTAACATTGAAGAAAATGGGTTTCATTATGACCCTTACATTATTTAGGTCTAGTTGTACATCAATTCCACTTCCCAACTGCTCTCCCCAATATTCTATCCCCACTCCAGCAAGTTCCTTCCTACATCCAACATTAGCATATCACACCTCAATAGCAAGACCCCTTCTGTTTTCATAAGGGATGTTGACTTGGAGTCCTTCTGGTATATAGAATAGAGCTGAATAGTATAGCGGGGGCACATGGTATTCTATTATCCTTGAAAAAGCTCCAGACTGATTTCCCTAGAAGCTTCAATTTCACACCTCACAACAGTGATGTGTTCTTCATGTTTTATCTCATATGTAAAAACTAAAATCTAGAAAATTGTGTTCATGAGAGAGACAGATTCAGAAACACACACATGCAGAAAGAGAGGAAAGGAGAGGAGAGGAGAGGAGAGGAGAGGA